>JAOWAW010124939.1:0-12057 GCA_028565695.1 Nicola tetela
GAAGAAGAAGAAGAAGAAGAAGAAGAAGAAGAAGAAGAAGAAGAAGAAGAAGAAGAAGAAGAAGAAGAAGAAGGGTGATAATGACTAGTGCCACCCTCGATCCGCTCAAACAACGGAGATTGAGCGTCGACGTTGCCCTTGAACTTTTCAGTCCATTCCCGCTGGGCTCTGGAAAAGAATGTCTGCCTATCATCGCCGGGGTATAACTGCCACAGAGCATTCACTGTTCGAAAATATGCGCTATTGCCCGCATGCAAAACAGAAAAGAACGGCTTCTTGGACTAGTGCTGCAACGAATGTTCGAATATTCGAATAATTCGAATGTGTAATTGCTATTCGAATCTGTTTCGATATTCCAATATTCGTCAAGGTATGTACGCGATCGCGCGAGGCAGCGCCTAGCGCCTGGGCTGAGAACGGTACTGCGGCCAACCGCACGTGGCCGGAATGCTGCCCACGGTTGGGTGACTTGAGACTGTTGAGTTAAGCGTCCGCGCCCGCCTCCAGAGCTGGACACTGCCCCGCCAAGTGCTTTGACTAAACATTTTTTAGTACTAAGCGAAGGTGGCCGGTGGCCGAAAGGGGAGGCATTGAGATCTGGTTTCATCATCACTTGAGGCCAAGCCCTCTTCCTGCAGGGTCGCTTGCATCTTTGAACAAACTTGAAGTCGAAAAAAGCGGGACGTACGATTTTCAAGCTTATGCTAGACAACACGGCTTTCGGCTTCTGTAATCAAAGTAAAACTTCATTGTCGGGTCTCGCTCGAATGCCGGCAGGTGGCCGATTGTAAAGCGAAGGCCAGCTCAGCTGTCCTGTACGTCCGGGCGCAAAACATTGAAAAAGTGAAGTTCGTCTGCATATCGAAGCGCCTGCTCTGCACGCCAGCGTCCGAGGCACCATCCGAGAGAGCTTTTTCCGCTGCTGGCAACCTGGTCTCAGACAAGCGAGCATCACTACACCCGAAGAACGTCGATGCCTTGATGTTCCTCAGCCAGAATTATGAGCTCCTCAGAGGCTTGTCAGAGCGTCCTGCGGCCGCTGTGGTAAAGACAGAACTGTGACCTGGTCTGGATATCGATGAAACAGACACCCGCAGAGCAAGCGACTCTGACGCTGACACTGACTCAGAGTCAAACTCAGGTACTTGGCTAACCCTGCCAGAACTGTCATAGCACATGTACTTTTCTGTGGAAAGCACATGACCATCATGTATAGCAACACACTCCATTAGCAGTGACCAACATGTACATGTATAGTAAAACACAAGCTCTATTAACAAGTGAGCTGTTACTCTCCCACAAGTTGTTTTTATCCAGTCTGTAGTTTGGATATCGTTTCAGAAAGTATTCGAGAATATTCAAATATTCGATGGAAAATGAGAGAATATTCTATTCGATCAAAATTGATATTCGTTGCAGCACTATCTTGGACACGGCCTTGCCGAAGAGAGTAGCCTACTTGGACATAGCTGTTCACCTACTTTTGTCTGGTACGTAAATCTACCCGGTATGTGCATGCATCAAAATGTAAATCGCTTGGATCATTGAAGGACCGCGGCATGCATCAAATGGACGCCATCAAGGTTGAGGAGGCGCGCAACAGTTTTTAGAAATTTCGCGATTTTTTTTAATCCGTAATCGGCTTTTACCCACCCTCCCGGACCCGTAGAGTTTACGGACTGAAAATAATTTCAGATAATTACGGACGCCCCCTGAGGGGTTAAGATAGGAAATTCGCAACCTCTTAGGAGATAGGCAGTTTGTATGGGTGACGTCACATGAGTTGTGAGAATGCGGGTGTATAAGGTAGATCTAATAATAGTATAGGTTTGTGTCATCTGGAACCTTGCAGCACGTGACCAGACCCCACTCATGAGTCAAAACGATCGAAACAGCTGACTTCTCAGCGGAAAAACTGTTCCTCTGGGCATAATTAATTTTGTTTTGCTCTTGCTAGACCAAGGCAGGCCCGCTTGTCAAGTCGGCCGCCCACACTCGATGACTTATACGACCTACCGCCCGGTTAGCGGCATGTAGTTCATCATCCTGCTCGTTTGCTCCGAAGGGGATAAAGGTCGACACGGGCTCAAGGGCAGGTTCTGCAGCAGGCCTACTCGCAGATATCGAACTCCATGATTGCGGGGAAACCTCCGGTTATTCAAGAGTGGTCGTCTAGTCCAGTGTCAAGCGACCCCCGACTACGCCTGTTGGCTCAGCCCTCATAGACGCAAATAGCTTAGGACATTCTCCCACCAGAGCTGGCGTGGAGGTCGACTTCGGCTTAGCGACAGGTAAGTCGACGATGAGCAACGAGCGACACGGACGGCAAGCGAAAGGCGACAGCGCCGCCGGCCGCCATGCTGAACAGCTTCGCCTTCGTTCTGGCGGAATTCGGCCGAGTCTGCGACGGCAAGCCACTCACGTGCAGTCGATTTACGATGACGATGACGCCGTTGCTAATGCCTTCAATCAGGAGGAGGACGACGAGCCGGATGGAGACGATAGCGAGTTCCTGAAGAAGGTGAGAGCCTGTACGCCCGAGGCGTGGTGAGCGCGCAACGTGTCATTTTCTGATAATGTCTTATTAATCAATCAGTTATTTTCTCATCATCCTTCATTAAAAAAAAAAAGTAGGAACAGCCCTCCAAAAAAAAATTTGTGCGGACATAAAACAGTGTTACTGTGTATTGTAAATGAAGTTGGGGCCCGAACGGGTCCAGCAAACAGATACCGGTACTCTAAAACACACGAGTATCGGATGCATGTAATCCTCAGTTAGGGTAGCAAAATACTTTCCTCAAGTTCTACTGAGCGAAGTCCGCCAGGAATTATGGTTTTGCACACCTCAAAGACAACAAAATTGTACACATATAATTATGCAGTCCACTGCACAATTGCAATCTTTGGAGTGTAGTACACTAGATAAGATTATACAGCGGTAAAGCAGATATATCTTTGACGTACATTGGCCGGAAGCAAATATTAACTAACTGAGGAATGTCATTCTATCAGAGTTGCTTCTATGTAGCTGTCTTGTGGGTCGTCTTGTAGTTGTGTGTTTTAGTTTTTAGGTAGTTTTCGAGCCATCAGGAATACTCCCAGAGGGGGACACAGGCCAACGAGCCACTTGGACCCTCAGTAAGACCATTCCAGGGGCCACTGCTCTCCTAGAACGATTAATGCACCATACATACAGCATAGACATGTACATACATTAGGGAACACGTTGCATATAGAGACGTATTGTCACATCTTGTATGGTTTTAACACCTACAGTAATATGCATTCACACCTTCAGCGCAATAGTATAAATATCTCTAGCCTCCTGTACTCCCTTGTCTTTCTTATGACTGATGAAGCCAGAGGTATTCTGGTGAAATGTCTCATGAAAAAAGTTTCTTGTGGTTGGTCTAGATATGCTGGGAAATCCTCCTCATGTTATGACCACCCAGTCAGGATCTCTCGAGCCCCGTGATAAGTATTTGCAGTTTTAAGGTTGAAGCAAATAGCAGATGTAGCAATATTCATCTTCCACCAAAAATTAAAAATTTCAACATTGTTGTGCACAAGTTATAAGCCAGCTTGCAACTGATAAGTGTCGTGCTGCAATTGCATAAGGGTGCATGGCGTAAATCGGTCTGAATGGTGTGACAGAATGGGAGATTGTTTTGTACGAATATCTGTCACTTCTAAGAGGTTAGCTGTAACCACCCTCTGTGGTACAGGTGGTTAGCACGCACAGTTTCTATTCTGGAGGAGGTGATTCGTTGCGGGTTCAAATCTGCTTGAACACTCTCTTTCTAACTGTGGCTGGGAGGCTAATTGCTGGACCCCCTTCATACAGGATCTTTAAACAATTGGGAAGGCTTCACCTACATCAGTAGGGCCATGTGTATGGTGCTGGGTCAGGCCGTGCAAAAGCCCTCAATTAGTAGAAACTTGCTTCTAGCCAATGCACATAAGAGATATATTTGCTTTACCATTGCTTTGTCTTTGTTAAAAATGATTAAAATTGTTCTTGTACCAAATATAATGTGATTACTGCAATCAGTCCTGGGCTGAATTATTTTCTGCAAAATTGGCACAGGGCTCAGCAATGTCAGCATCTTCAACTTGGGGAAGGCCTACTCACTAGTACTGAGGTGAAAACACTTTTCAGATCTTTGCATCCTGAAAAGTGACTATTGGGTGTGTTAATTACCTGGGTATCCGGGTATGAGGTGAACCTGTTTGAGCCCTAACAGCAGCCAAAGTTATCTCTAGGTATTCAGCTCACTGTGGGTAACTATCACTGTACAGCTAAAAGCCATGGAGGCAAACACTCAGCAGAATGAAGTATAACTCAAAATCTAATAGGAAATGAATGTGCAGATCATGAGTTTAATTTATTTAAAAAATGGATTTGTTTTGGCAACGCCATTAAATTGCAATAGATTCAATGGATCCATACTCTAAAAGGGTGGTTAATCCCCTCTAATCAGCTGTTGCAAAATTTTTGAGTTTTTGGAGAAAATCTAGTCTTGAACAAGAATTTTTTTCACCTTTCACAGTAAGAAAAAAGCAAATAGTGAAAAGTGAAATCTTAGTTCAGATACCCACTCACGGTAATTCTGGAGGCAATTTTTAATGGTTAGCTAGATGATCTTTCTCCTCAATTCTAAGTGTCTCCTTTCTTGGACTGATACCTCAGGTTGCTCAGCAGAAAATGACGTTTGAACGTGCAAAAATTCAGGTGAAGCTTGAGGAGCTATTCTCAAGGCACGGCAGTGATTGGGGACGAGTTCTTCTTTTCATTGCCAGGAATGATTCCTTTTCGAAAAGTGAAGGACAGGTACAGTCAGTGTTTTGTCTTTGATTGAACAACTCCACTTGGAAGGCCTTATTGTCTGGTAACAATTATTTGGAACTTTACGCATATACAGGTTGCAGTGACCACAAATGCAAACATTTCCAGACATGTGTGCACACACATACATACACACACCATGTACAGACACAAATAGGGTTCAGCAAATGTCAGCTGCCGCAATGATTCCTCTAAGACTTTTTTAAGCTGTTCAAGTGTTACTGTTGCCGAGGGACAATGAAGTTCACCAGGAATGTATTCACAGTGCATCCGAGACAGGTCTTGTTTCAATGTAGCAATGCTTTATTTATCTGTGAAGAACTGTAAACTACTACATGTATTATTGACAAATGCACCATTAGCTCTTAATACTCAGTCTCTTCCTTATCACTACAGCTAAACTAAGCTTGGGATGATTGTTTTTCATACCTAGAATTGGTGAGCAGCATTTGTTTGTTCTCCCCCGTAAGCTCTATTAATTTAGGCATTGTACTCTCCATAGGTGAAGGCGTACGTGAAATCAATCCTTCGTCAACATGTTGAGCAAAACCCTGCAGCTGCTGTTGAGCCGGGCAGTTTAGATACTCCTCTGCATTGCGTTGCACGTCGTAACATGGCCACCGTTGCACAACTGCTTGTTGAAAGTGGTGCACCATTCATGGCGAAGAACGGTAAAAGCAAAATGCCGGTCGAGGTGGCATTGGAAGCAAGGAGTGACAGCGTGGCTTCTTTGCTTATGGATGTTATGCCTGCGCGCAGGTCTGTCTCGCCCTCTCTCTCTGCCACTGGCAATTTCTCCCCTACTCTCTCAGTCTCTCTCTCTCTCTCTCTCTCTCTCTCTCTCTCTTTCACTCTCTCTTCCAACCCTTACAAAAATTCTCATGACTATTTTGTTCTCATGTTAATTTGTTGAAATTTACATGTGAAATCTGATTTCTCATGTAATTTTTGTGAAAGAAAAATAGCAATTTCAAATCTGTTGCTGGAAGGGTTTTTTTCTAGATATCACCAACAACTGACTCTGAAGGATGTACACAATGTTTTTACATGCTTGATCTTTTAATCCATCGCATGTACCTTTCTGCTTGTTTGTGCTCTGATGGCAGAGTCCGTGCATTGTTCCTGGCCTCCGGGCCAAGGGGAGAGTGTCGCTTTAGCTTTCACCACTTAATTACGGACGAGACAATGCAGGTAGATGTAGCCATGGTATCAGTGCTCAGTACTCTTTGCAGCTGACAGAAATACCTTAACTGGAAGGGTTTATTGATCTATGTACTTCTACTAGGAGAAGAGAGAAGTAGCTTGAAGCTGTTATTTGCAGTTCAGCGTTTTGTGCTGCAACGCTTAAACACCTACCCTGCAGGTTATTTCCTCTTCTTTTGGTGCTTTTTCTACCTTAAGGTGGCTTGGCCCAGTTGTGACATCACAATGGCATGGCATGTAGATGAACTTAGATGCCCTGTAGGCCGCGGTTCTGCCATAATGACATTGCGACTGGGTTTGTGCATTAGTTTACTAGCATAGTAACCCGAGAGAGAAGAGAGGCAGTGAAACCTTACTGAAAGAGACTAAGAAAGATGTTGTTCAAGGATAAGATCTAGAGGGCTAGAGGAATGCAGAAACACATGGAGAGGATGCTCATTGGTTAAAAAGAAACTAAAGTAAATGTGCATACATGTGACTTGGCCAACTATTCTGTTTTAGAAACTGCTGACTGCAATGAGCTTCAGCAACAACTCTTCCTTGTCAGATTCTAATTTTCGTTTTTTTCTTCCTTTCTTTTCTGTAGACAAGTTTGACAACTGCTCTTGACAAGATGGCAGAGGCTCGACCGCAGAGGCCAAATCTTGTTCGATTTTACTACAAAGTCTTGGATGGCGATGAGCAAGGTCGTGTCCCAGGCGATCCTGGGTTTGACCCGCACAAACGGTCTTCTCTGCAGCTCATAGCCAAGACAGGTAACAAGGTCAGGTTGCTATTTGCCTGCATGTGAGATGAAATTTTAGAAAATATGGCTTGACTGATATATGTCTTTGAATAAATTTTCGTTTGTTTTTGTTGATGTTATAACTTTTTTTTGTTGTTGTTTCTTTCAGACTGCAGTCTATCACGATGTTGTACGCATTCTTCTACTGAGCAAGTGGAAACGATTTGTTTCTCGCAAGTTTTAGTGAGTCCTGTCGCCGTTTGCCTTGCATTTGACAGGCTTAATACATTGAACAAGAAAGCTAGGGTGGAAATGTTTTGGCCATACAGCAAGGCATTCTCATGTGTTATCTGCACATATAGCAGAGTTTGTATCTTTGAAACTGTGAGGGTATGTGTGTGCTCACATGCCAGCATTAATTTTTCTGCTTTGTGTCTCTGCACAATAAAGTAATCATGCTCATGCACGCATATGCACATTTGACAAGTTGTACACTTCTTCACCTACGATCTTGTCAATTTATTTCTCCTGGCCGTGGGCATTCATTACTTCTTGCAAAACCACTGCTCAGATTTTATCTACAGCTACCTCAGTTATGTATAGATCTGTTGTACTAGCCATTGCGATGATCTGTCAGCAGATATGACCTATCTCTTGCGAGTTTGAACACTTTCCTCCACTGTGTTATTTCATTTTTCCTTTCCCTGCAGCTTTCAGACACTCTTCTTCTGCTTGTTTATTGTGCTGATTACGTTTTCCCTGATCATCGCTGGTAATGCTAAAGATCCAACGGAGTATGACAGGCCTGAGGACAAGGCTCGTGCTGTGTTTGAAGTACTGTCACTTGGCTTTCTCTTCTGGTCTTTAGCAGCTGAGATCAACCAGTTGCATAAGTACGTGTTAATTGGTGACTATGTGTAGGTGAAGCCACTGTGTGTATGTGTGTGTGTTGTGTGTGTGTGTGTGTGTGTGTGTGTGTGTGTTGTGTGTGTGTTGTGTGTGTGCGTGCGTGCATGCGCATGCGTGTGTGTGTGTGTGTGTGTGTGTGCAGCTGGTTCTAGATATGAAAGAGGCATCATTTGATAGATACATGCATATTTCAAAGTGTATTCAGGCAATTGACACCCATATGTTGACATTTCCTGGAGTCTATTTCTTTTCTTGACGATTGTGCCAGGAATAAAAGTACAACAAAAGAAAGGAAGTGCATGTGAGGATCTGTTCAGTCTTTTTTTAACAAATGCTTATCCACCTGTAAGATGGGTTTGGTGAGAGAAAAAGTCTTCATTAAGTCAACTATCCCAGGCTGAGACACCTACCGAATTTGAAAAATTCTAACTGGCTTGGCTTGGCAGTCAGTCAGTTCACTTGCAGTATACAACTACCTTGACAGAAAGTTAGCAGAAACTTACACACTCAATACAATTCAAGACAGTATTTGCATGAATTAGTTTGGTTTACTTATGGGTACAACAAGATTGTACGCCAAAGAATGGGGTTTGTCCGTACCCAGGCTGGAAATGTTCTTAAAATATTAAAATTAGTGAAAGTCAGGCTGTGTTCTAAAAGATAACAACTTTCCTGTTCTTATTATACCGGAGCCAGCTGATTGGGTATGTCAATTTTTTTCTCGTCTCTCCACATGGATTTACGTGTGGCAGTCTACAGTACTACAAAACGTTCCACTAAAATTTCAGACTCTAACTTAGCAGGCCAAACTTTGAGTTTCCAGTTACATTAATTGTAGAGCCTGTGTTTTAAACCCTTAAAGATTTCCCTGCACTGATAAAGAATGTGTTCAGTAGAATCAACATGTACTTGCAGCACTTCAAGTTGAATGTTCTACATTATCAAAATCCTAGCTGGGAATGTTTTTACATTTTTTGAAAAATCCAGGCTGGACATTCTTCGGCACTACGTTCTTCATGCAGTATATGAGTTTACTCTATATAGAAAGGAACAGGAGGCATTCTGGAAAAGAGTAAAAACACAACCCATTTTCTTTCCCTGTTCTGTCAACCAGGCATGGCAGAGACTATTGGGAAGACATGTACAACTACCTTGATCTCAGCTCAATTGGTCTGCTAATAGCTGTTCTTCCGCTGAGGTTTGCGGAGACGTCAGTGCAGTGGACAGTTGCTTCAATCGGCTATCTCCTTCTTTGTCTAAAGTTCTTCAAGTACACATGCGCTTTTCGGTGAGTTCTCAACCACACACATTCAGCTGCTAGTTTACAAACTACACCTTACCAGCTGGTAGTACCCTTCTGCATAATTCTGCTGTCTGTGAGAAAGATCTGCATGTTTCCTGTCCACAAAATTGAAAACAAAGCTCATTTATGATGTCATGTTGTGTAGATTCTTGTTTATCTAGGGTTAGGTCTTGATGTGATTTTGATGGTTGCTTGCTAATTCACTATCTGTTTTTCAACTATGCTCAGCAATATTGGTGCCTACACCCAAATTCTCGGACGCATCATGCGTCAGGACATTGTTCGATTCATCATAATCTTCAGTATATTCCTGGTCATGTTTTCCGGCTCTTTCTTTCTTGCCCTTCGTGGTGAGGAGTACTTCAATGCTACACTCAACAGGACTCAAACTGATCTTGACCTGTTCTTCCACCACGGGTGAGTTGGCAGCTCATTCTTTTAGGTGTTTTGCTTACAATCATTCATGGCAATTCTGGAGGAGAGGTTGAGAGAAAGTTAATTTGGATGATCTAGAGTACTCTTTTCTGTCTTGTTTGACTGAAACATGGTTTTTTGTTTCTGCTTTGCTCTTCACCAGCCAAGTGTTTGACTATTGATATCTGCACTGGTTTTGAAAAGAAATGGTTGGCTGCATTAGTACAGGAGCATTACAAGTCTTTTATCTGTCATGTGGTTCTCACAAACAGTTGTATATGTATAGATTGTATTACAAGCTCTTGTCTGTGTACGTGTTCAAAGGCTGCCAAGTACCAATGTTGTTGTGATGCACACGCATAAACCACATTAAAATACGCACACACTTTGAACACGTGCATTGTTAAATGCAGACTGGGGCATGTGGCAAGTGCCACATGTACTCAGAAAGCGTGTACACCAGGCTACAGAATCTTCAGAACACAGCTCTTGGACAGTCTGTACTTGAGTTGATTTCGGTTTTCAGTATTGGTGAGAGAGTTTAATTAAACCACCGTGTTGTACTCACATTACAGGCCCAGTATCAGTTAACTTAGATAATCAGTATGGCTGAGCAAAGAGGTCTAGTTCATGACAAATGTACTGTATGTGTTTTGGCATGTATGAGTGACCACAAGGCATGAGTTTTGTCTTGGGCTTGGTTTTTCTAGCATTAGGTTGCAGTGGATTTCTACTGTCATTTTTTGCCTTTGACTGGTCCTGATTGCGATGTTGCCAAGTTAGTTCACGACCGTCTGATATGTACCAGTTGTTTAATGCAGCTATCTTGGATTGTACCAGAGCTCTAGAGCTATTGCAGCAAATATCAGTCTAAACACTGTGTTGTTGGTTTTTCTTTTCTATTTTGACACAATATTTATCACCTACAGTTTTCAAGAGGATTTAATTCTTCACCAGGTTTAGTCTTAATGATAAGTTTGTACACTTCAGCCTGCTTTAAAAAATAATCAAGTTAGGGAACAAATCTTAAAGATAATAAAATTATTAATGAAATTTGTGTAGATTCGAATAGGCAGTTTGTTCTGATTAAATTAAACAGGAATTGATTACATTTATATAGGAAGCACTCGTGGATATATCAAAGGCTATTCCCAGGTTCAGCAGTTTTAACCTTATCCCACTTGGCAGCTGCGAAAGAGAACTGTTTGTGTCCATCACTGATCACTTTCTCCTCTGTTGCCAGCCACTATATTATTAGACAACTGCTCAATGTCAGATTGCATTGCATCTTCACAGCAATAAAATTTCATTGAGTCCTCACAGTGATAACTCTTTACTGACTCTTCACAGCTATAACATTTTTTTGCTTCTCTGCATGTGTTGTACTCTTGTTAAGGTCATATGGTCGTATTTTGTTTGATGGTCTTCGCATTATGATCCATGGTCAGCCTACAACAGAGTACTACGGCGAGAGTCTGCGACTTGGGTAAGCTCAGTAACTAAGGGTTTCTGTTTGTTGTACTGAAGTATTGGTGCCATTAGTCAGAGAAAAGCTCTCATTATGTGGGCTGCATATCCCCACCTGCTCAAGAACTGTCTGGTGTGGTGTGATTAACACTGGCCTTTAGTTTTCCAAATTTTTCAAGTACAGCATCATTATTTTATGCATTTAGATAACATGACCTACCATTAACAGTGTTTAAACAGTTTGGAGTTTTGCTGCCCGGCTTAGCTATTCCATTTTTGCAATCATGTGACCTGAAATGTTTCTGTTTACTCTTCAGGGTCTTCCTCTTAATATTTTTGTTGTTATTCTCCTCATATTTCTTCTTCTTCTTCTTCTTCTTCTTCTTCTTCTTCTTCTTCTTCTTCTTCTTCTTCTTCCTCTTCTTCTTCTTCGTCTTTGTTTTCATCTTCTCCATCTCCTTTTTCGTTGTCTTCTTCTCCTTCTCACTCCTCATCATCGTGTCATGTAACAGTGTCTCAGCCATGTCTTGTATTTCCCATTTAAGGTGGCTTGGTATCCTACTCATGATCGTTTTCATCTTCATCATCGTTGTTGTTCTCCTCAACATTCTCATTGCTCAACTGGCAGACACATACCAAAATGTTCAGAGCGATGCTCAACGTGAACTCGAGCTCAATCGGGCTTATGTTGTGGCTCACATAGAAAAGAACAGCCTGATCTTTCGGGTTGGTTGATTTGCATTTCTTTGTCTTTGGATTGTTTTCTTGTAAGGTTTGCTATTTTAGCTATCGATGCTTGTGCAAATATTCAACAAGCCATTCACAAGTGTTTGCTTCGTAATTTTAGTAAGTTAGTTTGTTTTTATTTGTTGCATGGATGTCCAAGTGGTATAGATTCTTTAAGGTGGGTCGCTATTGGCCAATGGAATTACCCCATGGTTTCATTCCATTTGCTCTTGCTGGCATGAGAGCTTATACTGTCTAGATCTGTTAGTTCCTCTCACTACCATCCCTATTGATTGCATAAACTTTAATTTCTTTGTTGATTCACCTTCAAATGCTTTGTGTCCAGTGCTCTTTCCCTATCTTTAGTGCGGTTTAGGGTAGACTAGACCTCTGTCTACATCCAGTCAAAGCCAGTGCACTATACCACTGGTAATAGCAGTGGTACTAGTAGTGGTACATCGGTGG
>JAOWAW010124950.1:0-12056 GCA_028565695.1 Nicola tetela
CTCCCCCTCCCCCAAGACAGCTACATGCATACAGAAGCCCACACTGGTTTAAAGAATGACATTCCCAATTGCGCTGCGTTAAACACCGTTATCATGTGGCTTTCTCTTGTGCTGTACGCTCCTTAATCTTTCGCAATGGCTGACGTTGAGCAACACTGCTCGAATTCAGTCATTAAGGCATTGCCGAGCATGCCCACGACAACCAGTTGATGCCACATGAGATCGATAATTAGGGATGTGTACTTAGTGTCGGCACTAAAAATGAGCACTGAATGGAAATTTGAGCACTCTCCACAATAGGCACTAGAGTAGAACCTCGAATAAGGGTCAGCCTTGAACAGGGGTCAGTCTTTGACCCGCGCCTGGGGAGGGGGTATGAGACTTTGAATAAGGGCCACGTTAACAAAGGGGTAGATCTATGGGATATTTCGAATGTAGCCTCCTCAAAATACAGAAAACAGCCCAACTTACAAAAGGGAAGGAAAACTAGTCTAGTCTGAACATCCCAGCTTTCAGTTCTGAAGGTTAAAGAAGGAACTAGAACACCACATCAGTGTAAGCAAGGAGAGAAATTAGCTTGTTAATTCAACAAGATCGTCTATACACACTGTGGCTGAGAGAAAGCAAGGAAAAGTGAGAATGAATAAGGATAATACGAGGCAAAGATGGCAATAAAAAAGATTAGACGTGTCACGATGGAAGTCCATAGTTACTGTAGGCCACAGCATATGCAGACTTTGGCAATGTCATCCGTTGTGCAGATGTGATGGAATGAATAGTCACAACCTTTCTTTGCACATTTTCGAATGACTAATGTGTCTGGGAGACTGCAGCCTGGCTTGCAGCAACTCTGGTCCTTTGTAGACTGAGTGAGTGGCAAAGCACTTGCCAAATCCTCAGTGCTGACTCTTATTCAAGGTCGGAGGTTCGGCTGCGGGGAGGGGGATATGCCAGATTACCACCACCAAGGAGGAGGGGGTCTAGTGAGCAATTTTCCCATGTACTTTGAAGTTATTGAATGCGTTTTGCATGTTTTTTAACATCTTAAATTGATGAGGGGGAGTACAGCAGCCGCGCAGAGTTAGGTGGACTTTTATTCAAGGTTCTACTCTAGAACGAGCACTAGCCTGTCTTTCAAGGGAAACCTGAGCATTAAACTTGAAAAATTAATGATTTCTGCAGCTGGCCTGAGTGGCCTCGCGTTGACTCTGCAGTGGAGAAAACAATTTGCGCGGAACTCACCCGGGCTGTAAGGCCACGTGCAAGTCCAAATTTTATTGTAACAATCTGTATGTCACGCCAACACTATGAACTGTTACCACTTGGAGCAATAGTTTCGCACAAACACCATGGACTGTCATCCTTGAGCGACAATTTCACACCGACACCAAAGAATGTCTCCATTAGCGCGAACACTTAAAACACCGTGCTCGGCCGACAAGAAATATCCTCTATCCAGCGCCTTTGTGCGAAAGGGACTTCGTACTTTTTCTCTTTCAAGCTTGAGGCTTCCTAGCTAGCATGGCGACGACGAGAGCAACTAGTTCTAGTCCAACCATCCAGTGCGCCAGCTGAAAGAGTTTTTTCTCTTCTGCGAGCAGCGTTCGATGATCACCAGACAACAGCGCTGGAGGACAACTTGGAGGCTGCAGTGATGATGGTGTACAATCACCGATGATTTACCGTGCACGATTGAACTTTAGAAAGAGCTTTCTCTATCATAACATGACTCAGACATTTCCACTCAATTTGACTTAACTCTTACCTCTCAACCATTTCCACTCAATTTGACCCAACTCTTACCTCTATCACCAAGGATTGAAAGAATAGTGTGCAGTCTGTACTCATCGTAAATTGTTTAAAAAAAGGTTGCTTTACGGAGAGCACTCTCGAGCGCTAATTACCATTTCGAGCACTAATAGAGCACTAAATCAAAAAAATGAGGGACGTTCCGAGCACTAAACGCCAAAAAAACGAGCGCCAAGTACATATCCTTAGATCGATTTGGCTGATTCGATCTTGTTGATCACGTGGGCCACTTCAGGATCCGGTGTTCACGAGCGCATCGATGACAGAGTGACAGCGCCTGATCAGCCACCTAGCATCTGGCCCGGACAGGTCGCTGACGTGTCGACAGGGACCGAACTACACTAGTATCCGGTCACGCGCTCCATGCGGCCACGGCCTGAGGAGGCCTAGGCCTTCGCCGCAAGCAAGATCCGTGGCTCTAGCGATCGATTATCGACGCAACCGCGAAGTCAAATAATGGGCATCGTGGTAACCTCAACCGAGGAATGCGATGGTACTGTGTAGTCGCGATTTCAAGTTACGTCTGGTGTCTTTCGGGAGCGCACTGTAGTGTCCAAGCCGGCCACGCCTAATATCGCCGAGCAGAGAATCCACCCTTTTTCAATCCAACAGAAGGATCTGTTAGTCCTCACGCCCTAACTTCGCCTAACGGACAATCCACTCGTTTACAATCCAACAGAAGACTCTGTTAGTCCTTCTGTTTTCCTGCTCGCTCGGGCAAATTCAGAGCGATTCATATGAACAGTGTTAGGCGGCAAGAGTATACGAGAGTTTGCCACTAACGGCTGTGCAGGGCACGCCATACTCTTTTGCTGTACGACCTGTGTTAGGCGTGCTGGAACATCGATATGAGCTTCCTGAAGAAGGCTAGCGATACCATTAGCAGCGGATTGGAGAGGCCAAGTAAGTCACTGCGGATGTTATCTTGTGAAAGTAGACGCTACCGCCCTGACGGAGAGAGTGGTTGTAGCACTGTGATCCTCCCCATAGATAGCGTGAATATAATATATGATAAGCTAGCACATTTAAATCTCGACCTACCACGAAGCATGCTCAGCAAGGCGAGCGCTTGCACTGAAGGTACTAATGCTGTCTCGTGAAGACTTGGAAATATTGAGAAAAAGTGTGATGCAGATAACTCCAGTCGGGACCCGACTAGCCCATACGCATGAAATAAAATATTGGCGTGCTTGCGCCTCAAACTGCAAAATGGCTGTTGCAACTAATTTTGAGTTATTGACAGAAACGGCATCTCTCGAACCGTGTTTAATACGCATGACCATGTCGACAAATTAAATTATTGCCTGACGGTAGCTTTTCTTGAACTTCAAATCAATCATTAGCTATTGCCTTAGTCTGCCTACATGTACATGTACTTGTGCATAGCCTTTCAAGAAGGGGATATGTAGGGCTTTTCAGACGATGTTCAACACTTCCCCTTTTCCGATATCCGATGATGGAATCAGGATAGAATAAAAGTTTGGGAAAAATAGCATGAAAAACTTCTGTTCGTAGGCGGAGAAACACAATACAAAGATTGTGGAATTTAGCAGGCACCATGGTGCCCCTGAAGCCGCGCTGGCTCCGTTCAAGCCGCGGAGAATCCCCACAACTAGAGCAGTGAGCCACGCGCCCATACACAGTATATCGATAGGTAGGGTTTGGTAAACTAAGCTATTATTTTTAGCATTCTTAGCAGTGATATCTTTTTCTTGTAAAAATGCTCAAGAATAATTATAAGCTCTTTCCTTTGAAAAATGGTCGCATTATGCTCTTTCATATTTATCCCAAGTGCAAGGACTTTTGTTGCTTTTGTCATAATGCTAAGCTGCCAAAGATGGACTAAATCTGCGACAAACACCACACCAGATAAAAATAAATAAAATATGAATAGAAAGAGGAATTGCAGAGAAGATTTAGAAGGCAAGACGACCATATACAAGAGAAAAAGCACTGGAGAGTTCACAGAAGAGAAGTAAGAAGAAAACTGAATTGAGAGATGTGATGAACAAAGTAAAATTTTCATTCATTTTGATGGCCTCGGCGATTGCATTGTAGCATAACGGCTGCCTGAAAATAATCAGATAAGGCCTGATTTTGTTGCTCCATAAATGCTTCCTTCAGCATTGAAAATACTATCCCCACCGTTGCTGACGATACTTGCAAAAGCAAGACTTTCTTCACTGCACTTGCCCAATGAGGAAGCTCAATGCTGTTGTTTCGCCACCAGACAACTTTGTCTTCGTTGCTCAGCTGCTGGCATCCATTATATGGAGCAAGGTGAGCTGGCAGTTCCTGTTGAAGGCCAGCAATTATCTGTGGGTCATCTAAGAAGGGCAGCTCTTCAATGGCTTCAGCATCAGGGTGAAGAGCCAGAACTTGGACAGGGCAAGACAGCCGGACATAGCGGAACACCTCCAGCATTGGGCGAAACTTATGAAGGAACCACATTATTGATGGCTGAACCCGACTGTTCACCCATCTTTAGTTTGTGTGCGTCAGCATCACTGTCATCAGCCAGCTTCCTGGCAACAGCATCAAAATCTGGCAGATGTTTCACTGTGCAGGCATTTAATCACTCCTGGATATGCTTGTAGGCACTGAAGATAAAGGCCCATCCCCTTCCTATGTGTAGGTGGCCTTGACAAAATCTCTTCCAATGTCAATGACTGCAGCCAGTTTGAGTTGCAAGTTCCTCAATCTGTCTTCATCAGCGAAGATGGCTACCAGATGATCAGTTGTTTTTGGAGAAAGATCTTGGTTCTTTTCAAGAAAAGGTTGAATCTCAGCAAAAAAAGGAGCATGCTTGATCAAGGACTTCCCAACAAGACCATCATCTGGTCTCACTGAAGATCATTATATATATATATATTTATTTATTTATTTATTTATTTATTTATTTATATAATTACTGCAACTCCTGTTTGCTGTCTCCCACACAATTTAGCCTTGTGACTGTGGGAGAACAAGGAGATCCATTGTTGGCGGAACCCATCCACAGTGGGGATATCGAAATGTAAGACAACTTTGTCAAGAGCCTGTGACACGCAAGCCAGGTGGAACATGAGAGGGAAGAACAGGCGCAGTCTGGCCATTGCAGTACCATTGACTGAAGTGGCATCATGGGTAGCTGCCAAAGCTTGTGGGCCGTGAATGGTAAAGTCCACAAGGCAGACTGTATCACTTGTGTTAACTCATCTCTGGTGACAGACTTGGCAACCACATCAAGCCTTAGTAGCCTCTGTTGAATGTTTCACTCGTCGTCTACAAACTGAACAACCACAGCAATTGCTTCCACAAGATGTGTGGTTCCATCAAAAATTACGGAGAGCATTCCGGATTGATACTGGTCCTCAGGCACTCCTGGTTCCCTCAGCTCCTCTCAAACCAGCTGCAGTTCTTCCTCCAGTATCACTGGAATCTGCTTGGATAGGTTGGAGCTATCTGTTAAACGATGGTTGTTTGATTCCAGCAAGGAACGCAACTTGTCGATCTTCGCGACAGGAACTCCAGCCAACATAAATGCTTTCAGGACCTGCAAGCACCCATCACGCATATCCATAGGAAGAGTCTGTCCAAACGATGATTGATGGGTGTCCACACGCATCAGAGCATCCTTGATATTTTTTGTCTTCTTCTTCGACTTCTCTACCTCCTCCTTCAAATGTTGGTGCTTTAGAGAGCGACAATGCTGTCCGACAATGCTTTTTTTCGAGCTGACAATTTCACTGCAGCTGCTGCAGAAGAGCTTTCCTTCTCGCACAGCCAGGCTTTCTCTGCGAAACTCTTTTGTGCCGTCCCAGAGACTCATCCTCACGACATTCGTGCTCGTGCTGGTGCGAATGGCCCTTTCATTTTTGCACTTGCCAACAATAATGGGTACAACCCTCAAGCAGGATTTCTTCGCCCAACGTGGTCCTGTGGAAGCAGCAATCGATGACGGTAGACTTTTCAAATCATCAGAACTGCTTTCAACTGGAAGAGTACTTCTTTCACAACTCGCCATTTTCAACAGTCTTGTGAGCCCAAAACAGCAACTGCGCATCGTAATCGTAACATAAACTCTTCATGACCATAGTAACTGTGAAAAAGACTAATGGTTGTTCATTGCAACGTACTAACGCAACAAGTCTTAACCCTCTTACTACAAGGCTTTTTGGGGGATACAAAAACCAGGGGGGCACAAAGTGCCCCCTAGCTAACTCTGCAGCCCTTTGAGATACAATGACCAAATTTGATATCAATGTTACTTGAGGACAGCTCTTTCAACTTGCAGAGTTGCTGTTTCCGAAAGAAGGCAGCAAAGCAGAAAAACAAAGAGACAAAAGCGCCCTACAGGCAAATGTCATCGCTAGGTGTAACAACCAACAGCATGTTCAGCTCATGCAGAGTGTTCATCAGGAAGACTGTTTTAGTAGTAATGGTGTGGTAAAATGTGAAGCGATTTATTATTATTTAGCTAGGTGATTGAGAGGGAACAAAATAGGAGGTGGAAAGAGGGAAGCAAATAGAAGAAATTGTCTTGGTGTACACAAAGTGGTAAATCAAAATCGGTTTCCATGGCAACATACATCATGATACCTGACAAAAAAATTGCAGAATTACGTTTCATATACGTAGCAAGGAAAAGTCAAGGAAGATGATCAGGCTGCTGCATCTACCTGTGGCAAGAGAGAGAAAAGATTTCCCGGGGGAGGGGGGCACAATGTGCCCCCCGGTCGTGATAGGGTTAAAGGTACGCCTCTCTGCTTGATTACCACTTTACAAGTCGTGCGGGATAGCAGGATAGGAAGCGTGGGCAGTGGCGCCATCGCGACGACCCCTCTTGAAGTATGCGAGACAGAGAAAAAAAATTGGTTAACCGTTCAATTTTGCAATGTGCAGAGATGTCCCTCTAAGCCAGGTCTAATTGATTGGAAAAGATTTATCGGCTACGTTCTCTGCTGTCAATCGAACACAAATGATTGGATGCATGAAAGTCTGTTTGTGAAATTAAACAAACCTTCAACGATTGTTCCACTACAGTAGAGATGGGAACTGCAGGGTAGAGAATTGAAGGGGAAATCCCTGTGTGCACTATAAACCAGTTTTCATCCTCGTACCCAGCCCCTTGAAACAAGTGCACATTGGACCAACACTGGGTCAGTGGCGAGCTACTCATGAATGTATGGAGATTCCTTCGTGAATCTAATTGTTTTGTACAAGTGGACTTGCAGTCTCCTTCCTGCCTTTGTTGAGTTTCTGTTTCATTTTGCAGATTGTGAACTTTCTCCACAACGACCTATTTCCTCGTATAGCTTAACTGATAAAAAAAATTGTTGTTTTCCATTTTTGCTGCAGACTTGGTTTCTTTGTTGGCAGTCGGCCATTTACTGTGATCATCATTTCAACGGTCATCTTTGCTGTCTCTCTTGTTGGTTTGCTGCAGTTTCAACGAGAAGCTCAAATTGAGAAGCTTTGGGCTGAGCCTGGCACATGTCTGTTTGACAAACGTTCGCTTGTCAATAAGCACTTTTCAGAGTATGAGATCGCAGTTATGGTTGAAGTCCGTGAACCATGCCGGCTAGCTGGTGGCAAATTTGATGTTGGCATACTAGAGGCTCCTGTTATCCAGCAGGTAGGACAAAAATGCATGTGTTTTTTTCAACATCAATTCAAGTGGAACTAACACTGGCGGCTGTGTACTTCCGATGAACTCCTTTTGCTGAGTATTTTAGGCAATTCTCTTCAGTTGATTTAGCTGAGAGTGAGAAACCTGAGCCATCCTTAGATATCTGTTGATTTAATTTAATAGGACAAAGATTTGCAGCCCCGTTTGTTGCTATCTTAGGTAAAATATAAGTTAATGTCATTTTACTGTCCACATATATGAAGCAGAAAACACCCAAAGGGAGAAACTTGCTGGTCCTTTTTTCAGCCGTACATTATTTATTAGGGCATAGTGGCTATAAACGCTAGCAATGGACAGAAAATCTACACTTTCAACAGATGGTAATACTGTAAGTTAAAACATATAGAAATATTGCATACAATGGTTGTGTCCGGCAGCTAATATTGGACAATATGGGTGACCAATGTTTTTGTATTTATAAGTGTATAGCTGTAAATGCATGTCACACTCATTCATCAATGATCAGGTCTGCAGTTGGCCAATGCCCCATTTCTGTAAACGTTCAGCTTGCCAAACGCTCTAAAGCTCAGCTAAGCATTTTGGCTTTAGGCAATAATTCACCTAGTGATCACAAAGAGACACAGAAAAGACATCCATCCAGGCATAAGATGGTTAAACTCAGAGCTCAGTAAGTTTAGCCACTGCGGAAACTCAAACTGGTAATCTTTGAAATGCCTTGAATAGATAGTTAGATAACTCGTACAAGGGGGTGAAGGTACCTGCTAATGTCACAGTGTTTTTAATTTTGTTGGTAATAGGATTCATGTATTTTCCCTAGCTCACTGTCCCGTTATTGCTGCAATTATTATATATAATTATACATTTCTAAACCTTCAACTGCATGTTTGTTTAAATCAATAACTCTGAGACATTTTGTCGCTCTTTAAACTTTGTAAAATTCATCACTTTCATGTTAGTTAACAGGCTCAATTAACAATGGCAACTTGATGCTTGTTCACAATCTAATGATTCCCATTTTAACTCTACCAATTGCTGTTTTCCAAATTGACACATCTTAGAGCCTGGGAGTGAGATAAAACTGCATGTTGCCAAGGTTACTCATGCTTATGCCACTATAGGCTGTGACTCAATCTATTTTGTTATAGCAACATCTAGTCATTGCCTATGTTCCAGTAAAACCCATGCACATTGCAATCAACTATAATCATCAAAGCCTAGAGCTTTGGCCCCAAAATTGAATATATACAGATGAGTTGGATGTGCAGGTGCAGTTATATGGAAGTCATAAACTTGTTTTTGTCAAAACTTTTGCAGTAGCCTCTTGGAAGATTTGCTTATCTGTAGCAGAAGATTCCCAGGGATGGAAAGATATGTATTTTTTTATTGACTGTGAAAGTGTGAATGTGCATGGCAAAGTGCAACTAGTCTAATGTACCACTGGTCAGTTCCTGTCACGGTGAAAGCGGCACTGGCGGTTTTGTGGCCGCCATATTGGTTTCTGATGAATATGGTGAATTGTACTATAATTGAGGGAGGTGGTGCAGGGCTACGGCAATGCAAGCTCTTTGACTGTGTACAGTGGCAAAACAGCAACAAAAAATGTTCCTGTTACTTTGGAAAACTGTTGTCCCCAGCCATATTGGTGACAGGTCTTGAACACGTTAGAATGACAAAAGATTAATGTACTGTTCATACGGATCAAGCTCGTTCTCAGGGTTTTCTACTCTACTTCTCTTTCTCTGTCTCCACACCTGTTGGTGGATGTTTGCTTTCAGGAGAAAGGACAATTACTGGGTGACTGGTATCCTTGCTCTTTGGCAATTTGATCGCAACGTGATCATGAACCTAACAACTGCAGACATCTTGAAAGCACTTAACTAGAAGCCTATACCAGAGTGAGTCGATAATTTGTTAAAGAGGTAGTATAGTGATGGTCCATAGTTGAGGCAGCTATTAGCTGGTGTCACTCACTCTAAACTGTGTTATAAATCACATCCCAGCTCTTGCATGTGTTCGAGACATTACACATGCTCATAGCACAGCAGCGGGAGCATAATCAGTGTGTATCAGGCTGTTATGAATAGCAATAGTCAACTCCTGCTGAGTATGTGTGTACCATTGCACAGAGCATATTGACTAGGGGAAGGATGGGTGGATTTTTTTTTCAACAGCAATGGGCATGTATTTATTTGTAGGAAGATTAAGAAGCCCCTACACATCAACACAGAACAAGGAAGGACTACAATGATCACCAAGAAGAAGAATACTGGTTGAAAACGCAGCAGAGCCCGGTATTGTGATGTGTGAACTGAGCTTTCTAGCCCACAAGTGAGCTGTGTGTGTGTAGCAGTGAAACCCAATGTGTTTGGATTGTCTGTCTTTTGAGATAATTTAATTTATTACCTTAGGATGAATCATGCAGTCAGCAGAAAAGTATCCCTGCATGTTTGCTCATATTTAGCAAAAGAGTTGCTTTGAATTTTTTAGTCAAGAAGACTTGTGCTTTGCTTAGTCCGTGGAATGGAGGCGAGTTCAACTTGGACTATTCAGTTGCTGGGCTAAAGAAGGATAGCAACGGTCTGATCATTGGTGCCTCGGCGATACGTAACATTTACCATTACTGTGTCAATGAGATGTTTGACAGCTCAGAAGGCCGTGAGGTTTGTGAAATCAGCTACATGCAAGTTTGTCTGATGATAAAAATCCGTAGCAAGAGTCTGCTTGGGTTTATAGTCAACGTTATCGCTGATGAAAACCTGACCTGACTCTTCTCATGTGCAGGTCAATCCAAGAGGCAAGAACTTTGCATTTCAGTTTCAAGATTGGGTTTGGAAGAAATGTGATGAGTTTGAAAAAATGACAGCTTTTACTTGGGCTGGGTGAGTGGTGATAACTTTCAGAAAGTTGAGCCTGTGAGTACAGATGAGGATGGTATAATGTGTGTGTGTGTGTGTGTGTGCGTGCGTGCGTGTGTGGGTGCGTGCGTGCATGCATGCATCTGTACGCATGTGTGTACATGTGTGCGTTTGTGTAACATCTTCTCTACCAGCTCTGATCAGACGTATACAGTGTTGTTTCACTTGGCAGTTTTCATCATTTATCACACACTGCTGTAGCTTGACCAATGTCCAGCATTTTGAAAAGGTTGCAAGAACGATAAGTGAAGAAATGATCATGACAATTCATTAGCATAATAGGCATAGGGTCATGTGGATGTCAATTATTGCAAGCTTCTTTCAGAATATGAACCAGACCTTTTGTGCTCTGTGTCTTGCTACTCAGGTTTGATGGAGAATCAGAAAAGCTGATTAACGCTGATGTTGTCCTAATCAGTATAGGATTCACGCTCATTTTTTACTACGTCTCAATCAATCTTGGTTGGTTCAACCGTTTGCACGGCCGTGTAAGTTGTTTGAAGGCATTATGTATCCCTGTGTCCCATTTCTCCCACTCTGTCTTTCTCTATCCTTTTCTGTTTGTATGTCTGTCTGCCTGTTTGTCCATCTTTGTTAGAAAGTGATGGAAATTTGCTAAGAGTACAAACAAATGCTAATACACATGTGAACAGTCATTGAAATAGAGTGGATCTCCTGCAAGGGCAACTCAGTATTAAAATACATATATAGGTGAAAATTCTGCTGGAGAGAAATTTTCTCTGATTATGAGTTAATGAAGGACATTCATGCCCTTCTTCCTCCATTGCACCAATTTGTTGAGAACATTTTCAGTTTTTGTGACATCAAGGATTGGCAAGTGTGAGAACATTTCAAAGGTAGTCACAAGGCTTCCTGATTTTTGTACTGCATTTTGCTGTTTGGGCAACTGATTTCTGAGTCTGTGGTCTTTGTTAGTCCACACTACTGACTGCATCACATTGTCAACTGCACCACTGGGCCAATGCCTCTCTGCTCATTTCTGATGTTATTGTGTTTTTCCCTGTTGTTTTTTTTTCCTTTTTTTTGTCAGGTATGGCTTTCTTTCTCAAGTCTTATCAGTACAGGCATGGCGATCAGCATGTCCTTTGGTATCTGCAGTGCTACTGGTCTGTTTTATGGACTGTTACACCCCATACTGTCTTTCCTTCTCATTGGTGAGTTGGTGAACTCTGTGAAAATACCTACTGCAGTTTTATCGCCCCAAACTCTTCTATTTAGCCTCGTCAAATTATCATTATGTCACTTTCTAACTTTGGTCAGCACTGATCAAAGTGTTGGAAGTGTAAATTCCTAATGTTGCAATGAAATGTCATTGTGTACCCCCCCCCCCCCCAAAAAAAGAAAAAATGCAGTTCCTTTGATCATTCATGCACCCAAATTTGATTTACAAAGCTCTTATTATGTCAGCTAAGCTGATTTTTGGTAGTCCCTGCAAACTCTACTTAAATGAAGTCATAGTTTGATCACCAGACAAAGTCACCCTATAGCAATGCTTCCCAGCTGTAGTTGACCAATGCCTTCTTCATGTACACTAACCTGGGGACAGCACGCATGCACGCACGTGCGCGCGCACACACACACACACATACACACACACACAAACACATGCACCAGACACACACGCACACACATACCAAACACACACCAGACACACACCACACCACACACATACACACACA
>JAOWAW010124972.1:2688-18932 GCA_028565695.1 Nicola tetela
CCATCACCATCACATTACAATGATATCACACTGTGGTATCACAATCACCACCATCACATTACAATGATATCACACTGTGGTATCACAATCCCCACCATCACATTACAATGATATCACACTGTGGTATTACAACCATCACCATCACATTACAATGATATCACACTGTGGTATCACAATCACCACCATCACATTACAATGATATCACACTGACGTATTATCACCACATTACAATGATATCACGCTGTAGTATCACAATCATCACCATCACATTACAATGATATCACACTGTGGTATCATAATCACCACCATCACATTACAATGATATCACACTGTGGTAATATCACCATCACATTACAATGATATCACACTGTGGTAATATCACCATCACATTACAATGATATCACACTGTGGTATCATCACCATCACATTACAATGATATCACACTGTGGTATCATCACCATCACATTACAATGATATCACACTGTGGCAATATCACCATCACATTACAATGATATCACACTGTGGTATCATAATTATCACTATCACATTACAATGATATCACACTGTGGTAATATCACCATCACATTACAATGATATCACACTGTGGTAACATCACCATCACATAACAATGATATCACACTGTGGTATCACAATTATCACCATCACATTACAATGATATCACGCTGTGGTAATATCACCATCACATTACAATGATATCACACTGTGGTAATATCACCATCACATTACAATATCACACTGTGGTATCATCACCATCACATTACAATGATATCACACTGTGGTATCACAATTATCACTATCACATTACAATGATATCACACTGTGGTAATATCACCATCACATTACAATGATATCACACTGTGGTAATATCACCATCACATTACAATGATATTACACTGTGGTAATATCACCATCACATTACAATGATATCACTGTGGTATCATAATTATCAACATCAAATTGCAATGATTTAAGTTAGAAGGAGATAACGCCGGGAAGAAGAATTAGAAAGAGAGAAATCACTGGACACCAGTGAGGCTGGTGAGAAAGAATGAAGAAAAAAATCAACAGTCTCAGGTGGGACTCAATCCCCCAGCCTTGGATTTGTGCTCCAATGCTTTAACCGCTGAGCTACTGAGCATCCCCGCCAACCACATCATTCAACTCTGCTTTCTCACCAGCCTTGCTGGTGTCCAGTGATTTCTCTCTTTCTAAATTGCAACGATATGACACTGTGGTATCATCGCCAGCACATAACAGTGATATCACGCTGTGGTATCACAATCATCACCATCACATTACAATGATATCACACTGTGGTATCACAATCACCACCATCACATTACAATGATATCACACTGTGGTATCATGATCATCACCATCACATTACAATAATATCACGCTGTGGTATCACAATCATCACCATCACATTACAATGATATCACACTGTGGTATCACAATCATCACCATCACATTACAATGATATCACACTGTGGTATCACAACTATCACCATCACATTACAATGATATCACGCTGTGGTATCACAATTATCACCATCACATTACAATGATATCACGCTGTGGTATCACAATCATCACCATCACATTACAATGATATCACACTGTGGTATCACAATCATCAACATCACATTACAATGATATCACACTGTGGTATCATAATCATCACCACCACATTACAATGATATCACTCTGTGGTATCATAATCATCACATTACAATGATATCCTGATCAATAGGAATACATCACACTAAATCTCAATCATCACATTGCATAATAGTCATATCCTGATCGTAATGCAGCATGAAGACAACATGACATCATGATAATATCATGGTCACTACCATGACATCACACTGACATCATGAATATGTACCACAAATCCATGATGATCAATAGGCCCTTTGCATATATAGTCATTGCATACACTGACAATTGCAAGTAATGTATTCCGATCACCACCATTAGATCACCATTAGAACACAAACAAGAATTCTGATAATCAGACATTTCATCCCATTCATCAACTAATTGCATATGGTTTCTATGGATACTCACTGATCAATGCAGGGACTAGGGCAGCAGTGCCATGCAAACCTCGTTAGCCACACCCTCAAACCAAGCTATGCAACAGCATTTAACAGCAAACACATGGATGCCCAGCTATGAAATAACAGTGAACCCTTAACAGGCTAATACATTTGTATGAAATAAACGTACTTTCCACTATATTTTGGAGTAGCAGAGTGCCTGTGAATATTTATGTGAGGCAAGCCATAAATTTCTTAAAAGCTCCGGAAATCACCTCTACAATCACACCAAAAATAAGCTCTGAACAGGAAGAAATGTTGACCAAACCAACGTTCAGAAATCAAGCATCAGCCAACACCTCCACATGGCCAGTGCTTTCTTCTGCCATGCTTTCCAGTTCATTGGCAAAGACATCAACAGAGTCATCATCATTGCTGGACAACAGAACTGGATCATCCTCATCAATAGAATTACCACCCTCTGTCTTTAGAAAGACTAGATATTTCACTGTCATACAGCACAAGTATACTTTTCAGGCTATGTCTGAGACATTGTCATAGAATTGCGCAACTGTGCATTGACAAACTTCCAACTGTCAAAGCCACAAAAGTCGAAAAGAAGAGTGGATTTAGCAATGATAAGCCCCATCATGAGCTGCCATTATGCAAGGGGAAACCCCAACTGCTGAGCCAGAACGGGTGCAGCCAAGGTGATTATGTGAACACATTGTTTTGACGTTATTGAGTAGAGAAGGTCTGCAAAGGGTAAACAGTAAACACCCTTGAACTCAACTATGGCATAGTTTACTAGTAATATGCAATAGTATACTGGTAATAGACCCACATGCTCCTGGAGGAGTGCCTGTTGATACTTCAATGCTTCTCAGTTCCATCTCAGTCAATCTCTCTGCCTCTGAAGCCATAATCAGCCACAAAAAGAATTTTTGATAAACAGTTACAATAAGCCAATCATGTCGTTGAAAAATCAATACAGCAACAGAGACATGAACAGAATAACTCTGTCATAATCATGATATCATAATCATGATGTCATAATTATGATATTATAATCATGATGTGATGATATGTCATCAGAAGAATATTTCTCATATCAAATGGATTCAGTGAACTTTTCAGGAGGGTGGTGGATGATGAGCAGATGTTCTGCATGAAGTCACAGACAATGGATGGTAGACGTTCTGCATGAAGTCATGGACAATGGATGGTAGTACACGAAGTCACAGACAATGGATGGTAGTGCATGAAATCACAGACAACGGATGATAGTACATTTAGCATCGATTCCAAAATATTTTTAAGGCGAAGCTTACTCTGTCAGACCTGGGATAAATTTGGTATCAAATTATCACAGTATGGTTTAAGGAGTGAGAACAGTATCGAAAGGGTCCCATAAAGATACTTTGAGTCTGCAATGACTTTTTGTCACCACACCCTCTGATGAGGTCATCCCAGTAACCCTTGTGCACAGCAGACAATTCTTCCACATCCTAAGGTGTTGCTGAGAACTGCACATCTATTCGCACATCTATAATGGAGTCGTCTACCCTTATGCAGGGAGTCGTCTACCCTTATGCAGGGAGTCGTCTACCCATATACCCATATGCAGTCATCCACCTATATGCAGGGAGTTGTCCACCCATATACCCATATACAGGGAGCTGTCTACCCATATACAGGGAGTCATCTACCCATATGCAGGGAGTTGTCCACACATATACAGGGAGTCGTCTACCCATATACAGGGAGCCACCTACCCATATACAGGGAGTTGTCTACCCATATACAGGGAGTTGTCCATCCATGTGCAATCATCCACCTGTATGCAGGGAGTTGTCCACCCATATACCCATATGCAGAGGGTCACGTGGCTCACAGAGTGCATACTACATGTACATGTGCATGCACAGGTGTCTCTAGTGTCTTTGCAGCTGTATCTTGCTTTGTCTTGTCACCTGTACAGCTGTATCTTGCTTTGTCTTGTCACCTGTACAGCTGTATCTTGCTTTGTCTTGTCACCTGTACTAATCGGCTGATCGACACGATGCCTGATAGGGTGTAAATGAAGATGGTCTACGGAAATCCTGCTGAGGGTGAGAATTCGCCATATGTTCATATTAATGATTCACCCATATGTTAGTGTTGATAATTTGCCATATGCTAGTGTTAATGATTTACCGTATGTTAGTGTTAATGATTTGCCGTATGTTAGTGTTTATGATTCACTGTATGTTAGTGTTAACAGTTCGCTGTATGTTAGTGTTAATGATTTGCCATATGTTAGCGTTAATAATTTGCCATATGTTAGTGTTAATGATTTGCTGTATGTTAGTGTTAATGATTTGCTGTATGTTAGTATTAATGATTTGCTGTATGTTAGTGTAAATGATTCGCTGTATGTTAGTGTAAATGATTCGCTGTATGCTAGTGTTAATGATTTGCTGTATGTTAGTGTTAATGATTCGCTGTATGTTAGTGTTAATGATTCGCTGTATGTTAGTGTTAATGATTTGCTGTATGTTAGTGTTAACAATTTGCCATATGTTAGTGTTAACAATTTGCCATATGTTAGTGTTAACGATTTGCCATATGTTAGTGTTAACAAGCGATTCATGACAAGATGATATTGCAGTTGTATAGACAAGTTGCCTGCAGTCTGTTGCATGAATAAGTTTAAACTAATAGTTATTTTCCCTCTTCATTTTTTACACTGTCATCTCGATCTCTTGTCAAGTTTTCGTTTTCTCACATTAAGTCTATGCACCTATCTTGCTGCCAAAAACGTACCAGTAGCATCATTATGTTGAGTTAGGTTTTGGCCATGCCTCCTGTGCTCAGAATGGCATTGGACCATGCTTCAATGATCATCTCCGCAGTGTTATGTTATTTGTTTGGTGTTTGGGTAATCTACAAGTTGTTAAAAATCTTCATTCTTATGTTTGAACAGAAGAGAATTTTGAATGTATACAAATTTTGAAATAAATTCTGCTGTGCTTCACATATGGTGTATCCAGTATCAAGTCCCATAAGAGCAATATGCCCATATATGGACATATGCAGGTGATCTACCTCCTATACACAAGGCTGTATCTTGTCTGTTAGCTCGGTAACCCCTTGATTTCTGGCCTCCATTTTGACTGTCAATGTCTTAAGAAAGCAATTATTAACTTTCCATTCAAGTAGCACAGATGATTTTGTGAAGACAGCTAAAAATATTCCCAGAAAGAGCTGATTTCAAAGGTCAGACAAGGATACTTGGGAAAGGAAAATGTGGCAACTGGCCAGCATTAATACATTCTTTATGCAAAATGTGAATACTGATGTTTACCACACCGCTAAATGCAATCAATAATCCAGCTCATGAAATGCCTCCACAAAGCACTGTTCTGTCATACATGTAGTATGGAAATAGTATGGCATTTTCTTTCATGTGTAAATTCTAAGAAAGTTAGTCCGGTAGCTGCCGTTTTTTTCTCATTTTCTGATTTGGTGACAATCAAATAACAAGAGGAAACTTGACTTTAGTGTTATAGGTTTACAGAGGATTCTGTTCCCTTCTCAACACCTTAAAGAAGAACATGCATTGATCACAGATTCAAACAGCCATATCTTATAACTAAGGTGATAAACTTAAGTTTGCAGACTGCCATTCAAACATAAATGATGTTGACAAATACCTTTGAAATGTGACATTTTGGTACGCCCCTCAACTGCTTGTGGTGCCCCCCATACAAGTTGAGTTCCCTCCGTGTTAAGGTGGACGGTTCGCTGAACCAAGCTGTGACTTCTACCATGTTCTGTAACCTTTGCACCTGGAGAGACAATGGCGGTTAGTCAATGTTGACAAAATTCCAAAAGGACATAGGAACATGGGATTGCCAACAGGAAGTAAAGTCAGGTTTGCAGATAGGACTCCATAAGCTGTGGGAGAATACAGCCTGGGATGGACTTTATAAGGTGTCAAGGAATATAGCCTGGGCTGAACTTCATAAGGTGGCAGAGAATATAGCCTGGGCTGAACTTCATAAGGTGTCTGGGAATATCGGCAGCAGGATAGAAATTAGGTAGTAGGTGGGCAGTTTATATGTTATCCCTGCTAATGACATGAAACCCTCTAAAAATATATAGGGTACTGTAAATCCCCGAAAATAAGTAACCACCGAAAGTTAGTACCCCCCAAAATACATACCTTCTTTCTTATGCTCCAAAACTCCCCCGAAAATAATACCCCCGAAAGTAAGTACATACCCTTTTACTCAAGTCAGTACCATATCATTGCCTATACGCCCCTTGCCGCAGTATTTACTGCAGTCATCACAATGCATATGAGTGGATATGAAACATCTCTGGGACACATATGCATGCCAACACATCTTCATTACGATACCGGTATGTATTGTGATAGGGCTTTTGCCAGCAACAAAATTTTACAACCAATGAAATAGCCGGATATACAGAGATGAAATGTCATCAGCCACTAGCGAAGGAAGAAGAAGCTCACGACACAACAGACTATATAATATACGTTGCTACCATGCTTGGATGGAGTCACGTTCATGACTCTGCCAGACGTCCACTACTGTCTGCACTCCCCGAAAACAAGTAACCCCGAAAGTAAGTAACCCCCGAATATAAGTACACGGCAGCCTGCTAATCCTGAAAATAAGTACATACTTATTTTCGGGGATTTACAGTATATGATCATGGAAGTGTCATAAGTAGATCTATACAATTTTACACTGATTGCTGTATAGGATTGCCTATGAGTAAGCTGGTCAGCGACATATTCCTCATGACAAGATTTAGTGCGGAGTGGATAATGGCACAATGCAATGTGAGTCTAGTTCTCTTTCAATCTTGATGTGTACGTGCTGTGATTCCTGGACGACTGCCACAAAAGCCACAGACCGACGCTACCGTCGCTATCATTGTGCTCCATGATTGTGGGCCTGTGCGGATGTTTAGAGTGTTCAGACGGTCTGACCCCGGCTCATGTGGTGTCCTTTTCATCACTGAACATATACTTCACAGACACTCCCGTGTCACATGTTCAGTTGCATGCTGCTCTCACAATTTTTCAGACATGTCAGACTCAAAGGATAACTCTTGACTTCGGATCGAAGTCGAACTAGGCAGAACATGGACATGCTGTAGACTGACAACTGACAAGTACTAGTAAATCCTGTGCCCCGTGTAGAGTCGGAACCGACTCCAAACGAAAACAATTCGACGTTGGTCTGGTCCGTAACTCAACAGCAACAAACCACCCGTCACTAGCTAAAATCACAATAGCCCAGCGTATGGTCATTCCATACCTTTTTGCAACAACATCCTCCACTTGGTGTAGTAGCCATGACAGTACGTACACACACTCTGTTCCTCCGCGGCGTTCGTAGTTAGCTGATCTTTGCGTGAGCACTCACCCGAGTGGAAAACACGACCACAAAACCGGCAGTGATGACGCCGTCTCCGCACTCCGAAAGCTTCCCGGCAATAGCCGCACTTCCGTGCGTTGACACCTTGCTGCCAGAGATGTCGTGGGCAGGTGCGCACACCTTCGAAAGGGTTGGCTAACTTAGTGCGTTGAACTCGCCCAATTGGTTGTGAAAGTTGCTCTTCTTGAGGAGGTTTTTGAGTGTTTGCTTCCAGCTCGTTAGCGTGGGTAATTCGTTCACGCATGACTGGTGCTGTGACTATATCGTCATAGATAATGGGAGAGTGGTCATCGGACTCACTTCCCGCGCACGCCGTAAAGCAACGAAAACACGACATGGTTTCTCCTTTAGGGTGACAACCTCTTCGGCGCAGAAAAGCTTCTCAATCTTACAGTGGTATCAATGTTATCTATAGCCAAAGCTAATCAACTGTTACTGGGGAAGGCAAAGTCATTTCACGACTAAGCTGTTCAACGTCTAACTTGACAGTCTCATCGCAAGTATCCAGTGCACAGCGAAACACCGAGAAGGCAAAGGAATGCTCCTAGTGTTAGCTTGTTGGTACCTCTACTGCTCACCCAGCACTGACCAGCAGCGTTGGGCCTTGAGCATGTTGAACTCAGCGGTTCTGGCAGTTCTCAAGACCAACCGCTGCGTAGTCCTACGTCAATAGCCATATCATAGCGATATCGGTTTGCAACCTGGTGGGTTTATTCGGTGAAGTTGATTGTTCTCAATGAACTCGCCGACATGGCCCTGCCTCCACCACCAACTCTGCTAAAAGGATAATATTTGGCTATCGCTGCTATCACTTACTTGAACGACTAACAGATATGCACAGCGAGAAGTAATAGCCGAAACGCAAAGCGCTACCGGCACCGCCAGCGCTACCGCCTACATGTTCATATGTCTGCAGCACATGAACCTAGCACGCGGTCTAGCGGTAAGCTGGGAATTGCGGTAGAGCAATGCATATATATGCATGTGCGGTCTACTGCGCAAGTAACACTAGTAGCAGCGCAGATGCGTAGACTACGCCTCTGTACTGCCAGGTGTCACATGCCGTGATCTAGAGGTTAGCTCAGTTGTTCCACGGCGAGCGTTAAAAATGTCATCCGAAATACTGGGTTGATGGGAATGGTACTGCTACAACAGAATGGCACTGAGCTTTGGCGGTGATCAAATGTTCGCATGTTTCGTTCCCTACTTTGACATCGTACTTCTTCTCTTCACTCGCGCCATACTGGGAGCCTCCCAGTATGGCGCGAGTGGAGAGAAGCAGTGGGAGCTACCTACCTAGATCTCCGACCAGGATCAGCCCTGAATCGCTGGAATCGATCATGCAGAGGAAGGCTGCTGTTTGGTTGAGACGGCGCAGCAGCGCCAGTACAGCAACACCGTAAGTAGTAAAGGATTGAAGAAGGAGTATGCAATAGATATCATAGTAATGACACCTGATATCATGCACTAACAATTACTCGACTGATCTGTATAATACTGTTGCCTCTAGACACTGCAGCCTCTGTTGGATATTAGCACACATGTCCACATGCCTTTTCTTATTGCCGATACCCAGCCTGGCAGCGCCTTACCGTCTCTTGCATACCTGTGCTTCGTGGCATGTTTCGGCGTGTCGGTCACGAAGTGGTAAACCTTTTTCACATAGCCGGTTTTGCTTGCCAGCTAGCCAGAGATTGCTGTGACGCCCCAGCGCGCAGGCCGGATATAGGAATATCGATTGCGTGGTGCACAGCTGTACTGGCCAGTCAGGAAAGGCTGCCATTATGCCCGTACCAGCCTCAAACTACTAACTTGTAGGGAGAGAACTCCTTGTATCGTGAAACTTGAGAAACTAAAGAAGAGTAGAAACGTTTTTAAAACGAACCGCTTTAGCAGAATCGAGGCATGAAGTTTATTACGTTGGGCCGGTATACTTATACCAGGCGTCCATGATCTGAAATGATACCAACTCTACTTGGACTAACAGATAAAACTCAGCATGCTGAAAGTCGTAGCGCCAGGTGTATCGATGTATGTTAGCTAAGCTACTCCGCGCGTTCAGCTTTAATTTCGTTTTCGTTTTTCATACAGTGAGCAACGCCGCATGTTCCATCGAAGAGGGCTCTCCTGTGTAGTACGCCTGCTGGGCCTGGGGTCGTAGTAAACGTCACCAGTACTTATCGGCCTTGAGCTCTCGCAGCACCGATGTTTGCGCTCAGCATGATTTAGCCCCAGATATTTACTTGTCAGAATACGTACCAGACCAAGTGCATGGTTGCACGAACTCATATACCTGTACTTGTGTAATACTAATTACGTATGCATAGTTGTATACATTAAAATATCAGCCTAAGGCCTTATCGGCGAATAAAACTCCGATGGAGTTAAAACTTAAGAAAAGCCGAGAAGCAGCTCAGTGAGGCTTACTACCGGCAAAGCGCGGCGATCCGCAGCTGGCAACGCCAAGACGTCTGAAAAAAAGCGGACTCTTTCGCAAACTAAAAGTCTCCTTAAGAGGAGGTTTTTATCGTACCGCTAAAGTCTCCTTAGCGTTTGTATGTGATCAAATGGGACAAAGGGTATAAAAGTCTCGGGCAGCTAACATAACATGCAAAGCTGCAAAGACACACTCCTACAGCTGCAGATCAGAGAACTTCAGTCAGAGATTCGTGGCTTCATAGTCAGCTAGCAGCTCGGCCTCGGTAGTGCCGGCAAGTGCTGGCAGGCTGAGGATGGATGCCCGCCGCGGGATGCAAGGCACCGTCCAACAACTTTGCTGCCAAAAACATTAGGGCGCTTAGGCTTTAATGATGGATGACCTGTGAAGGTCTGGATTGGAGGTTAAGCCTTTTCTAGCATTTACTGGACAGATGGGCTAGCCAGCAGTTGTGAGCTTGAAGCAACTTGTGATGAATCTATTTGGAGACAGCTGGTAACACCTCAGAGTTGGGATGCTTGCAATATGCCTGCTCAGACTGATAGAGAAAAAAGGACAAAGAGAGAGAGCCGGAGGGAGGGGGAGAGAATGAGAGAGAAACAATGAATGATATAGAGAGAGAGGGTTAGAGAGAGATAGAGAGATAGATTAATAGACAGATAGATAGATAGATAGATAGACAGACAGACAGACAGACAGAGGGAGAGGGGGAGGGTGGGTGGGAGGGAGACAGCATGCTGCATGACTGTTACTACTGTGAAGCATTGGCAGAGCAAGGTCAACCATGACACATTCTACCCATACCACCAACTGTAACAGTTACAATGAAAGGTGAGACTAGTCTGAGTACCATGTACATACAGTAGACATTTGACTCTTGTACTGGCCCAGCCATGTGCAAAGGAAGTTACACACAGATGCCAAAAATCACCCTAAGGCTGAGCAAAACATAACTGCTAAAAGAATTTTTCACTAAAAGTAATTTTCTCGCATTAATACATATGGTGTGGAAAGAGTTTGAATTCAGGTGGACTAGGAGATCCCAAAGATGGCTTAGTGAGTGGTGCTAAAGGAGAAACATCCATTCTATCTGAAGAGGAATGCCACGGATGTTCCAGGCTTCCGTTACCAGGGTCTGCTATGGCATTGCTAAACACTGAGGCTGCATACTCCCGTTCAACAATGTCAAGTATGTCTGGCAGTCCAGGTACAACTGTTGGTGCTTCTCTGAAGGACATAGACTCTGTCAGAAATGGTTGTGAGCAACTGTGTTGAAAGCGATTTTGCGAAAGCTGCAGAAGTATAAACAAGAGGGAACAGCAGATCTGAGTTTCACCTGTAAAGGAAGCGTGAAAGTTAAACATCCATGATATACTATATTATGGTCAAACACTGTTTAATGAATCAGTATAGAAGGAATGAATGTACCCAGCAGAGACACTGGTTGCATTTACTCTAAACCCAACTTAGCCTTATACAGTGTGTTTCAGGCAGTTCTATAGAGCAGTGTATCAAAACCCCCAACCTCAGTGATGTGATACCCCACTGCCAATGCATGTGGTGTAGTCCTACTACATGATGTCATTACATATACGATAAGTCACTTATAGTCCCAAGCAAACTTCTATGGCCATGGCTGCTTGCCACTGGCCCCTAATCAGTTTTTCAGTTGCACACTTTTAAACTCTGGCTCTCTTGAATAAAAAACACATCCCTGCGTATTGTATGCCCCATATCTTCCCAGAAGCACTTAGTGTAGGTATCCCCACTACTTGTAATATAACTTCACCAACAACTACCACAGTACCTGAGTTGATCGAACAAGTACTTGATGAGATGGCCAGGAACAAGGTTGATCATATTCTTTTGACTTTGTCCATTGAAAACCAGCCCTTACTTCAGACGGACCGGATGCAATCTGCTTATGCAAACTGGAACAATGCGACTGCTCTGGCTTTGTTTTGGGGCAAACATTCTCACTCAAAATTTCTGCTGCTAAGATGAAGTCCCCAGCAGGAGGTTGCACATCTGATACTTGGGATGTGAGTTGTTGCTGTGGGTCAAAGTCCCTCTTGTTCAGTGAGGATCCCATTTCTGTCATACATTGTGCTGGAGCTGTTGTAAACCACCTACAGGCTGGCGAAGACGTTGGCATGTTAGGATTGCACTGTACACTATGAGCAGAGTCGATACTTGCCAAATTCTTCACTCTCCCGAGGTCAGCTGTGATATCAGCACACAAAGCTGTCGCTTTCATATGTGCAGCCAAGGGCTGACAACTAACCATTTCAGATACAGCAGCCTCTAAAATTGACCTGTAAGCAAACAAATTTGATATTAAAAGCAATTAAGTCATTCAACAGCTGACTGTGGTATGTTTCTCTTGAAACTAACAAAGCGCTTACTTTGAACCCAAAATCAACACATATATGTACATGTAGATACCTTGAAAATCAAGTCTTTTCAGTTCATACTTGACAAAAGTATGATAACTTCCATTTGTGTGATCTGGTCCAGTTCTGCTCTGTTTGACTCACTTATTAAACTAGAACATACCAGCACATGTTGGAGTATATGGCCAATGTCCCATAGCCACACACAGCCCTCTAACCTTCTCTGAGACCATAAATGGCTAACTGATGCAGTTGCTCTATGAGATTTTGACCAAAGACAGCCAAGGTTTTCAAGAAGCCACTTAAGTCCCATTTTGAGAGCTCGGTGGCCATCCCTGAACCACACTCTGTGCCAGATGGAAATCATCCATCATTCCCAGCACCAGTGATACTCAGCTGCAGCGAGCCAATGTTCTCAAATCAACACCAGTGTGTTATCATTGAGTCCCTTGCATATGCATCACTCACAGCCACCTGGGTCTTTCACTTGTTTTGAAAGCTCACTCAGAGGATGTAAGCAATACCATTAGTCACCTCATTGCAAAAGCCTCCTAAAACCTGAAAAACCTATTGGCATTAGTGCATAATCATGATTCCACAACAACTGCATAGTTTGAGAAAATATCCTCACAGAACAAAAAAATACAAACAAGAATTGCCTATCTTTGAAACACTTGGAAACTATAGCCTCTCGTGCCTTCTCATTCTGTTTCTTTTCTCAGACAGTGCACGCCCAAAACTGTTCACTGCTTATCACCTAGATACCCAAAAAATCTTCACTGAAGATATTTTGCATGGCTACTCATACAAAGGGACTGGTGCACTGGCCTTACAAGAATTCGAATGTGTGCAGCTCAATTTCGCGTGAATTGCCCAAAATTTTGCCTACAATTTCATTGCTCTCAAGCAACATGATTATTTCCAAGTAACAATAATAGGCACTGTATCATCAACAGGCCTATTCCCTGTTATAATGTGTGTTAGCATATCATCTGTTGCTCCATGCGATACTCTATGTAGTAAGCTGTGATGCATTGCTTGCAGGATGTTACCATTGCTATTAAAATTATCCTTTTGTTGTGTGTAAAGGCCAAGAAAGCAAGCAGAAAGCAATTTTTGTAAGGGTATCAACACAAACATCTGTTCTCTAGATATTGAGTATGTGTCCTGACTATAATTGTTGCTGGAAGCAACAAACGATTATTGCTGAAAACTCACAATAGGCCTTGATAATCGATAGTGTGATTAATTGTCACACCTCTAAATTTAATCCTTCCTTGCTGACTACTAAAATTGGTAGAAAATGAATTGAAATCCAAAGCCACACACTAGTTTCCTACTAATGTCTGAGAATAGATGGCAATAATAATAAAATGGCTTCAGGTTCTGGTCTATGGAGCACTGCACCCCTGAGCACTGTGACCATATTGATAGGTGAATTCAAATATGCACTGGAAGGGAAGAAGAGCTGCAAGCTATTTCCTGTTATGCCTATGGTTTGCCCAAGCCATGGACTGGCAGCTTTGTGAATAATTCAAGCAAGTTTTACTGAGTTATGACCAAATTTGAGATGATACAATACACTGGAAAATAACAAATTTATAGGGCTTCACCAATTTTTTTTACCAATATTGAAGCTTGGTACTACTGAAAATTTGACAAAATTACATCTCCAGCTACTAATATTCCCCTTGAAACATTGACAACACTGCCAATAATGTCTGTGGTGATACATATGCAAATGCTTCAATGATAGCGCTCTGGCATGGGGACTTTACCCTGCCAAACAACACTGGTGCCGTGAATGACAGATTATTTTCTACCAACACGGGTGGTTCAGGGCTGGCTGTCGAGCTTTTGAAACGGGACTTAAAGTGGCTTCTTATAAAATTTTCCTCAATCTGTGCCATCTTTGTGCAAAATCTCATAGAGCTGTAACCCGCTTTCAAGTGGATTGCCTTCTTAACCGCTATAAATTAAAAGCCTTGATGTGTACAACATGGCAAACACAAACAAAAGGAAATGTTTCTCCTGTCACTTGAAAGCAGGCAATTATTGAAGCATGGAAATGCTACAAAAAGTGAGCGAGTATTTCCCATCTCAGAGGAATCCTAAACCATGCATCATTTGGTCATATATGGGTATGTGGAGAGCCATAGGGCTTGGCCTGTCAGAGCAAACTTCCATCACATTCAAAGTGTATGTCTTAGACAAAGCTGCATAACAATATGTGGTGTATCACTCACGCAACCAGTAAAAGTAAGACTAAATATCTATAAATGTTGATGCAGACCCAGGAGCGGGGGTAGGGTCAAACAAAATGTGAACACTCATAGGAAAACGTGGAGAGCTTTTGACACTGGCAACACCGAAAGCGTGCCATTCCAGAAAACTGGACAGGGACTCTGGGCCTGTATACTGCTCTGAAGCCTCAGTCATCTGGATTTGTAAGGCACAGAAAAATGCAAAATACTGCTTCTCTGCAAAGGCCAGTCAAATCAGGCTCAAACTTCTCCAACCTGTAAAGCTGCTTTTCTTTACAAGCCTGCAGTTGATGTATGCAATTTAACTGACAATGACTAGGCAGACCATAGTAGTAAAAAAATAGTCATTGATCATCATACAGTTGTATGTAGCTCCAAAGCTCCCTGTTGAACACCATGCAGGCCAATGAGAATTTTGGTCTTGTATTACAGTACTACCATTTTTATTGAGATCATCATGGAGATGATGCAGCCATGCCATCCCGCTTAGTGTAACTACAACAGAAACCGTCAAAGAATCCAAGCCAAGTCAGGTGACTGGCATTCCTTTCAAGCATAAAAGTGATGAATGCACACCCTTACAGAGGTCCAACGTAGGCATGGGGCCAACACACCACTTCAAGTAACAAGAGCAGTATCCATAGTAACTAAATGTGTACACCTTGCAACATTGTGAATGTCAGCTTTTAGCCTGTGTGTTCTTACCCTGCAGGAGAGTGCTGTCTCTGCTGTGCATCCTTGGGAGTAATTATATTCATTGTTGGTATCGTGGAATATGATGCTCCACTGCTAGCACTACTCTGTGCTACACTTCCATGAGCTGTTTACAATAACACAAACTTAATGAGGAGCAAACCTCATAGTGATATTTTCATATGAATAAAACATTAAGAAGAATGAAAACGTCAAGAACTTCTATCAGGTAGAAGTTTCTGTGCATTGAATCAGCCAGCATCGCTCTTGTTACTTAATCGTTTTGTCTTTTAGTTTGTTGACTATCGCCCCACAAGATCCTTGAACCTTAGTGGTAGATGTAAAACCCATTCCAGTAGCACTGCAGCAGTATGGTCATTGGATTATGATTTACAAAGGGAGTGAGTAGGCCTGATGCAGATGGCAAGAAAATTATCATTGCGAGTGTGTGACAGTTTCAGCCCCTGGCCTATACATTTTATGGATAGCTGGTCTCATTGCTGAGTTGACACAGCAAGTCTGGCATCCCAACCTTCTCACTTTTAACCCTTGTGTCTTGCTATTACTCATCCTATCTTTATGCATGCTGTCATTCTAGTTTTCTATGCATGTTGCCTCAATAAGGAAAGAAGAATAATGGTATGCTAGAAGAAGCTCTCTTGCTCTTATCTCCTATTTATGTTCATGTTTGTTTGGAAAAACTGAAAGGGAGAGTCCATTGGTTAAAAGGGGAGTCCATTTGTTAAAAGGGAGGGTCCATTAGTTAAAAGGGAGAGTCCATTAGTTAAAAGGGGAGTCCATTTGTTAAAAGAGAGAGTCCATTAGTTAAAAGGGAAGTCCATTTGTTAAAAGGGAGAGTCTATTAGTTAAAAGGGAGAGTCCATTAGTTAAAAGGGAGAGTCCATTAGTTAAAAGGGAGAGTCCATTAGTTAAAAGGG
>JAOWAW010124972.1:20494-36387 GCA_028565695.1 Nicola tetela
GCCCATTTAGTGTCAGGAATTCAGGAATGCTATTGCACAAAACATACACATTTATGTCATGTGGCATCAACCTTATCAAGGAAAACATGTTTTCTACCCCTGCATCTGTTCAATCTTTTTTTCTGCACTTTCATGAAGGTAGGGATATATTATTCCAAACATGACATTTCTCAAGAAGACAGTGCAGCTATAGACAGTGTGGCTATAGACAGTATAGCTATAGACAGCGTAGCTAGAGACAGTGTAGCTATAGACAGTGTAGCTAGAGATAGTGTGGCTATAGACAGTGTGGCTATAGACAGTATAGCTATAGACAGTGTAGCTATAGACAATGTAGCTATAGACAGTGTGGCTATAGACAGTATAGCTATACGTCTGCTCCAGTGAGGTCGAATCGACTTTGCAAATGTGGTTGAAAAAAATTTGGAGGGTGTCATCACAATTGGTTTGAAAATGGTACAAAGGCCAAACACTCCCACAAGATACATTTACACTTCGCTGTTACTATTACTAAGCATGAATCAATGTATGTGCAGCTGTAGAGCTTGGCCTTCACACCAACAGAACATCACTCAGCATGCACTATGTCTGAACACACAAAAAACTGTTAACACCACACTCATTATATGTCTAACATTGATCACAATATCTGGCTGGCTTTTGCACAATTCTGCCATGCCTTGTTTTATAAGGTGTGAGATAGTTGTATTCCCTTTGACCTCTCTAGCTTCTTTAATCTTGATTCCAAGATACTTCTATTGACTTCTTGATCTGCTGCATGCCTGCGCGCTGCTGAGAGTGACACGTGGCAGCCGTGAGCAGTGACAGCCCACAACAGTGCCAGATGTGTGCAAGTTTGGGCAGAAGCGTTTTGACAGCTGTTAGCTGGGTTGTTTTTGTTTTCACTGTTTGTTTTTCCCTCTCTTTTCTTTCTCTAATACTAAGTCTTCTTCATACGAATGGCTTCTCAAGTGATTTGATGGCGGGTATAATCAGGATCAGTTTCAGTCTAATGTCGTTCTCCCACAAAGGCAATCCATATTCTGAGTAATGCTGTTGTTTTCCAGATTCTCTGGAGTGACACATATTCTACGTACTCATTGTCCTGCTTCTACACTACAGTGATGTGATGTGGTTGGATGAGTAAGAAAAAGTTTTGTATATTCATTTTGAGAAAGGGAGATGTTACAGGTGTTGTTGTTTAGTGGTCATGTTCACGTGCATCGTAAAGGTGCGACAAGGATACAGGTGTATCATGTTTATAAATTAGCAGTCCCGTCTTGTTCTTTCTGTTTTCGTGTTCTACTTCAAAAGTTGTCTCTCACTGAAAATGCTTAAAACAGCCTCCACCACTGTGTGATTTAATGCCCATACCATAAGTTCAGCAACCTGAGAAACTTCTGTGATAATTTTAAGCTCTAGACTGAATAATATTCCGCAATTTAAATGACTTAATTGTTCAGAGTCTCACCTGTTGGTGACCATGTGCCGTAGCTCTGTCATCAGTTCCTGTCGATAGCCTACAGGCCAAGAACAATCAAAGTTTGTCGGATAGTACTGCAGCACATCTACAAAGAGTGAGCTGCTCAACATCTTGAAAAAAAATCCAAGCCCCTGTGACACAGTATATTCTCTACCCACAGTTGAGTTGAGCCATAGCTCTACAAAAACTTCTTCAAGGTGTGAGCTGTAATTGTCCAGTCACAATGCAGTTCAGTACAACAAGCACTTGTTATAGTGAATCTCCTTCAGCAATTTTAAAACATAGCACCGATGAATTAGGAAGTCACACAAGGACATCCCATTTACAGTAGAGAACACCAAGCCAGAGTGTTCTCAGCTCAGATCAGATGACCTATAGCAGAACTTCTGGGGAATTTCATCCTTAAAAAGTTCATACTTTTAACAGGTCTCTGGGGTTAATGGAAGAACCTTTGAACTTCTTCCTATATGCCCACATATTATCAGTAGCAGACCTACATGTGAGGCTGGGTGTTTGATAAGACATGAGTTAAGGAAAAACATTTCTGTCTGCAAATTCTATACTTACTGACACTGAAATCCTTTTCAGGGTGAAGAGACGTTGCCATTCGAATACAAATATCACCGACAACATTCTGAACAACAAGAACACCATGACATAGGCATCAGGACTAGTTATTTAGGCAGTCAATATTCGATCTTTTGGTGGAATGCATTACACTGCCTAGCTAAGAATGAGATGACTTCACACATCTATTGACAGCAAAGAACCCACGATATGCACAATAATTATATGTTACCCCTATACTAAATATATGTAGCTGGCCCACCTCCTATAGCCATCCCGTCCCCTATAGCTGGCCCAAATGCCAAATATGGACAGGAACCAGCAGGTGCATCATTTGCAGTACCGCAGCAAAGTTCAACAATCAGGGTAAAGTGAATGAGTGAAAAAAAGAATCAGATTCCCCTTATTCAGCTCGAAAAGCAAAGATGGCTATGAGCACGATACTTTTTTTGCAAGTTTGCAGGACCTGTTCAGCATCCACTTGTATCACATATCACTTTGAATGCGAGGGGTTGATGGCATCAGCCTTTGAAAAAAGTAAACAAACTTTGTGGAATGGGACATTCATATCAGAGCACTCTCCCTCCCAATGATCAAATGTTGTTGCCCATTGTTGACATGTTTTCTGAATTTCCAACTGACTTTGTGCGTAGGCACATCATCTTCATTTGCGGGCTCTACGATCACAACCAGCATGCAACCTATGTTAACGTTGTTGTCAGACTCCACAGCCATTTCAGCCTCAATGGGCAGCTTCCAATGTCTTAAGAAAAGTTTTCTAACATAATTTTCACCGGTGCTGGCAGCTTCATATCAATAAGAGCTGTTAGAATCTGCCAAATGAACCCTTCTTTCCATGAAACCCAGCCCCTAAAGCCAAATTGGTTGGTTTCTGGATGTCAGCAACATTGTTAGTGTTTGTGGTTTTTCAGGGTCTCACTACAAAGTCAATTTTTATTTGCGCTTTTTGATGAGGAACAATTGCACTTCCGTTGCAGTTTACAATAGCCATTTTATTCAGGTACGTTAACTTCAGTTAAGGGGGTACCCATGCTTTTGGCTAGTAACATCACGACCAAATCTCAGAATCACGTTTGATCGAAGAGAATCGAAGTCAGCACAGCTGCGCGTGCCCATGCTTGTTCTATGGATTTATGTGTGCTGCACTCGAAATGCATGACCACACAAACAAGAACTGTGAGCTCAATCCTGCATGCTAGCATCTCTCCGTGCATGAAGGAACACATGAATAAATATGTCGAAGGAACGTTTTTATGCTTGAATGCTTCAACCTGTGCTCCTTGCTTGCTGTTGGGAAATTTATGCGTCAGTTCGATAACCCTTGTGATTGTACTGAGCTTGTATGTTGCTGCAGTCCTTACTTGCAGGCCTGGGCCTTTAATGTTCACGCTCATAGTTGGAGTGAGGAGTGTTTTGAAACAGGCCAGCTATCAACTACAGTCTGACAAACATGTTTTTCTCAGAGCAACAGAGGAGTGAATGCTTGGCAAATTATATCTATAGAGCTTGACGTCCAACCGTGCATGGCTACTCCATACTTGTTCAACATGAAGCTGTCGGTGAGCAACATGTGCAGTGGACGACACAACTGTTGGCACTTTTCGAAGGGCAAAGCACCAATGTGGAGCAAGCACTGTTTTAACATTATATCTTCTCTGAAACTAAATAGCTGAAGATACAGGGAAATATCCTGCAGAGGAGTAGACCAGTCAGCTTCTTCGTAGATTAACCAGGAGCTCCACCAGGTCAGTCTAAAGTGGGTGAACTAGCATCGTGGGTGCCGCTGGAAACACAAGTATGTAGACTAGCGTAAATGGGAGACGACGCTGTATCAAGCATAAGCTTTGTCAAAACCGTTATTTGTCCCTAAAGCCCACTAAATGGCAATAGGAAAGACAGCCATGTCTTGGAATATACATTCTCTGTAGGAAGCTCTCCGCCCTCAAACACACAACATGCCGTGAGTGACGAGTAGGGATACTATTGCTAGACTAAAACAACACAAAGAATGTAAGTACAATATATGCACTCAATAGGGTGTCAGTTATCACCAGATGACCGACTGCAGGTGTTGAGCTATCATGTGCATGTGTGCTAAGACCACTACATTCTCCTTGTTTGGTATTGCATATTAGCTCCTCTGAGAAACCCAGGACAAATCTGGTGTACTAGTCAGCATAGCGTATTGACTTCTTGGAAGCTCTGTTCACGAGGAATTACAGCTAGGAAGGGCATCTACATGGCCATATTGACCAGTAGGGTAATATGTACTGTATAGCACAAGCTCTCTTTCATTGAACAATCCATGTGTAACATGAGAATAAACATTAACCGTGCCTTGGCTGGAGAATGCGAGGCCAGCCTTGCGTCATACACTTGAGTGCTGTAGAACAAGCATCGCATTGATCAAGGATCACCATGACCGACTGCTAGCTATGTATACTGTACATGTATTTCGATTATCATTGTGACAACACAAACTAGCTGGCACTTTAAGGTGCTTCCATCGATATTGTTGAAGAAGGGAAGAGGCACTTCATGGTGCTACTGGTGCAGAGAAAAATGAAAAGTCCGGAACTGAAAACCAACAGACCACCTCATGAAGCTGTGTTCCCTGAAAGATGTTATTCTTCCCCTTTGCGGATTAGACCTTGGTTAGTATGTAATCGAACTGCGCTTGCTGCATGGTGGTTTGGAGTGGATGGTGGATACCCTTGTTTTGACATTTTTCTCAGTTTTAGCTGAATACCTTTGGAAAGAAGAGGTATTCGCAAAAAAATAAGGTCTAATCCTTGGAATGTTCCTCCCAATCTTCCTTTAAGCAAAATTTGATGCAAATATTCTGACAACAGTTCCAGAAATGTTTTTCAAGTTCTCTGATTTTGGGCTGTTTTTGTCAGTTTTGGACTCATTCTTAAGCAATCCTTTGTGGAAACACCATCTAAGGCCTTTTCTTAACCCTACCTTACATAGAAATGTTGAATTATAGCAAGCACGCTCAAATTGGAGCCAGAGGTGTCCTCTGTCTCTAAATGGGCTGCACTGAAGTTAATGTACCTAAGTAGGTATTTGGGCCCTATAGGGAGCAGGAGGGCTATAGGTGGACCAGCTACAGGGGTGACATATATGAGGTACATGTATTGATAACCACATTGGCAATACTGTATACTAATATCTACTTACTGCTGAAGGTCCAGGAGTTGACGGTGGTAATCTTGTAGTTGGCTCGTGCGCATGCTGTGAAGAAACTCCTACTTCAGTGGATGCATCTGTGGAGAATAGAATGCCATTCAAGGTGATGTCCATAGACTGTGGAAACAAAATCTCTATATTGATGCAAAGAACAATATTGCCACATGAAACAGAATAGAACAGTCATCCAATCAGCCCAGGAGTTTTTGTGAGGGGCCACTGATTTCCCTCAATAGTGCGCACAATGAAGATAATAACAGTTGAAATTTTAATCATAGACTGGGTGGTCACAGGTACATTTCTCACGAGTGGCCCCATCTAGAAACAGTGAATTGTGATTTATGGTCAGCATGGCTAGCTGAATTAACTCATACATAACAACCAGCAGTCCATGTGTAGCTGACTACATGCAGGTCAACTCCTGATAAGACATAATCAAGGGGACCAGGAGCAAAGGACATTAAATCTCATATTATGTATTAGCTATAACGTAATTTATTTAAATTTTTACTTCTAATCTGATAAGACCTAATTGAGGGGACAAAAGCAAAAATTGAAGTCTTATCTGATAAGACGTAACTGAGGGTTCCAGAGCATAATACATTAAGTATAAAATAAAGTAACTTTCTAAGACTGATGAAGCCAGAGGCATTTCTGACCAAACACCTCATGAAAAGACAGGTGTGCTGGGATCAATTTTCTATTTTTTTTGTTATGACTACACAGTTAGGATATTTCAAGTCCTAAATATGTGAAATATTTCATCTCTTATTTGAAAAGATGTTTATGTGAAATTTCATGTTAGAGGTGTTGAATACCTTCCGTATGCATGTAGTTGCTAACAATTAATACCTCATGATAAGTCAATATTTACATTATATTGGTATCATTTTCCTGAGTTGATCAGCCAAGGTCTTCATCATAGCTGATAGTTAAGCCATAACAAGAGTGTCAGTCATACTTTTAAATGGTGTACTTGTTTAGCAGGACTGATGGGAAAAATACATAATGACTGGGGATTACCTTGTAGTGGGAGTCATCTTATCAGCAGTAGACTGTATTACTCAACTTGAAGTCCAGCATAAATATAGAACACTATTGCCTATCATTAAATCAGTGGCCTCTTGATCATTCAGACAAATAGCACATACTTGCCTGATAAATTTTCTACTTGTTTAGATATATCTATCAAGATGGCTACTAATTACTGCTTTTCTGCACAATGCTTTGCAGCCAGGGAAGGGAATGAGGGTGGAGGAGAGGATTGGGTGGGGATAGGGATACGGGATGGGGCAGAGGATGGAGGATGGGGTGGGGATGGGGATACAGGATGGGGTGGGGATGGGGATACAGGATGGGGTAGAGGATGAAAGACGGAATAGGGGTGGGGATGGCACAGGACGGAGACAGGACTGAGTGATATAAACAGAACCCAGATTAGAAAACATATGAAATAGTGACAACCGTGACCCTTCAGTAACTGCCACACACAATAACACAGCGCTCATTTCTGGTACAGTGGATATTGGACATAACTAACTCAGGTTTAACAACAGATTGAATATAAAAACAATTTTCTGGTGGCTGGAACATAATGCGATGTCTTTCCATACAATTTCAATCGGATTTAATGACTTGAGAATATCGATAGATTGGTTTTACTAACTTTTTTCTTAAGCAAAAACACCCAAAATGCATAGTATATAACAACATTGACACGTTGAAGTGGGCCACCCTGTACGGATGTCATGAAGTTGTACAAACAAAAGCACCTGAAATGCGTGACAATGAAGTGCATGCTCCATCTTGTTATTTACATCTATGTACGTGTGAGCAAGGCTCAAAAAATAATTTGCCTGTTTAGCAAAGACTCTTTTTTCATGGATGCGGACACAAAACAAAACGATGTTTCGGGCTTAGCTATGAAGCCCTTCATCAAGTATCAAGAGAAAAGTTAAGTGACACAAAGAGAGTCGGTTAGAATGTTCAGATTTAACAGTGATGTAACAGATCCATACTTGTTGGTGAGACAGTGTCATGTCATGGCCAAGCCGCATTTCACGCATTGCTAATTTTCCAACCTTTATCCTTGTTCATTATTTCCCCAGCATCCGCTTCCTTACAAATGTGAATCACCTGTGAACCCATTTCTCAGAGGATGACAACCAAGGGAAAAACATGGAGCATGCTCATATCTTGGAGGTACTGTGAGCCAATGGGTACCCAGGAGGTTTTGTGAAGCATACTATTAGACAGAAAGAAACAAGAGCAAGTACACCAGCCACCAACAGTACCACTGAGAGCAAGGACAATGAGCCTACAAAATCCGCAGACCGATGGGTGGTAGTTCCTTATGTAAAAGGTCTCAGCGAAGCTACAGCCACTGTACTTCGCCCCTTGCATATCAAGGTGGCCCACCATTCTGCATCATGGATATGGTCTGTCTATCATGCCACCAAGGACCGCATTCCGGAAGAACAGAGGAAGAACGCAGTCTGCCGCATCAAGTACGGCGACTGTGACGCCACCTATATCAGTGAGACAATGCGCACCCTTAATGTGAGGCTCAAAGAGCACCAGCAACACACTACGAAAGGTGAAGTGTTGAAATCAGCAGTTGCTGAGCATGCACTTCTCCTTGACCACAACATCGATTGGGGTGGTGCAGTGGTGGTCAATACCAAAACTTCTTTTCACCAGCGGAAAATCACTGAGGCCCTCCACATTTGTAAGGAAGCAGATGCTAGGGAAATAATGAACAAGGATAAAGGTTGGAAAATTAGTAATGCGTGGAACGCAGCTTGGCCATGACATGACACTGTCTCATCCACAAGTATGGATCTGTCACACCACTGTTAAATCTGAACATTCTAACCGACTCTCTTTGTGTCACTTAACTTTTCTCTTGATACCTGATGAAGAGCTTCCCAGCTAAGCCCGAAACATCATTTTGTTTTGTGTCCGCATCCATGAAAAAAGAGTCTTTGCTAAAATGTCTGTCATAACGGATGAAGATTTCAATGGTCTAAATAATATGCATGATTGTGTAGAGCTGCAATACTGAGCTGCCATAACTGAGTCTCTCAGTATATTGTCACACTGCAGTGACTGGACACGCAGACTATACACGCATGCATATTAGTATAGTACAGTACATGTAGACCGTTAAGAGTGCCAGTGAGGATGCTTTAAAGAGTGATGTTAGTGTTGATAGGAGCCAGTGGTGAGAGAGCAGCGAGCAGGTGATACTGAGGGCCTGGTGTGCGATTTGGCGGTACAGGGTGTCTGGAATCTGCAGGCTGAGGCATTATTGGATTTTTGTGTGGTCAACACTGACACCCAGTCCTACGTTTCCTGCTCTGTGGAAGCAGTCCTGGACAGCGTGGCAAAGGCAAAGAAGGCCAAGCATCATCAAGCATGTGTGGAACAGTGAGCGGACTTTACACCATTTATCTGCTCAACCGACGGAGTCCTTCACAGGGAAGGTAAACATTTCATCAAGAGGATGGCTGCTCGACTCACCGAGAAGTGGCAAAAGCTGTACAGCCAAGTTATGAGTTTCTCAAGAGTGCGGATTTCTATTTCTTTGCTGAGAGCAACTATGCACTGTGTTTGCGGGAGTAGAAAGAAGCTGAGAGCTTTTTACTTTGAGGACAGCGCAGTCATGCTCCTCCTCTTTGTAAAAAGTTGCCTTCAAATTTCTGTCTTGGGGAGAAAACAGAGACCTTCAAGCTGAAAAACCATGATATTTATATTTAATTTTCTTCTCTGGTCTATCTGCTATAATGCTGAGCAAACCTTCATTCCTTCCATCCTTCTTCTTCTTCTTCTTCTTCTTCTTCTTCTTCTTCTTCTTCTTCTTTTTATGCCTTTGGCTGTATGTCGTAATTAATTGTAATGTACAATTAAATATACTATTGTACTATGTAGACCATGCATGCAGCCATGCACAATGCACCTGCTACACACCCATGCACTTCTACCCATACTCACACCCATACACACCCACGCACATGCACATGTACCCATACCCATACACCCACACCCAAGAGTTCACTGTAGTTTGCACCTTTAGTTAACCTTTCTCCTTATTAGTATGCAATCCCACTCTTTCTAGCATTCTCCTTTTTATAGTACATACTCTCTCTCTCACTTCCAGCTCTTAGAATTTGCCCCTTTGCCTAGTAATGATTGGTCACTACCCTAAAAGGTATTAATGATGAAATGTCAGCTCCTGATTGGTTATTGTGTCTAGTTTCCTGGAAGCTTCTGTCTTTGTTCTCAGCCCCAACTTAAAGTTCCTTCCCACTAGTAGCTTCTTTAGTTTTGTGATCATAGTCTAACGCTATTACTTGAGTTCCAACAGTGCAAGGATTGCCTTGGCTTGAATCTAACTCTGAGGTGTTTGTGTGGTGACTAATTAATTAACGTAGAAACAAAACATCAGTGTGGTTCTGTGGGTAATAAGCAGGATACGTAAAATGAAACGTTTTACAATTGTTTGTTCATACACTGGCAGGCAATTGTACTAAGCATGATGTAGCCTGCCATATCAGCCAGCTAATGCAAATTAGGCATGTTGTTGACATGTGTGAACATGTCATGTCCTATTGCCATGTACATGTACGTGAAGATAAAGGCAAGATCGGATTTAGTGACAGATCGGCTTTAGTGACTTTTGGCCCTGCCAAAACAAGAGTCGTTATATCCTATCTTCACTGTATGCCAGCCAAAAGTAAAGCCTGGTTTTACCAAGCTGCCAGCTTTATTGCCTTTGTGATAAATACTGTTGATAATCAACAGAACACAACACAACAAGAATTTTCCTCTTGGGCCTGCCCAACTGAACACAACAAAACTTGATTCCCCAATACCAACTCCTAGTTTGGTTGTAATCACTTGAGTGGGGAAACAAAAGAAAATGACAGGTGATCATTGCCACCACAAAGAGCTATTTACTGCACATATCAAAACAAGCTGCGTACTTGTACAATAGAATTGATCATGATCACAGTGTGATATTAGCTCTTACACACTGGAAAAATAAAAAATAAACATTCCCTAGAAGACAATTCAGTTGGCAGAAATTAAGCCACATCCATGTACTGGTAGAGCAATCCTCAATTCAGTATTTCACACTTAAGATGTGATGCAAGAGCTGCAGATCAAGGGTGACTGAATTATTAGCATTTCACATTTAAGATGTGAGTGTGCAAGAGCTGCAGAGAGTCACTGAATTATCATGTGTGTGTTTGTGAATTACCAAGCAGGTGCATGCAGACAAGACTTACCTCCTCGTTGGACAGTTTGTGAACATCTCCCTTGATTATAGATACCAATCTGACGCTGCAACACACAAGTGAAATGTTTCAGAATTAGTGGGTTGAAATGACTTTCCAAGGTGTACGGCAGGAAAACAACTGTAAATCACCACCATTCAGTCAAAATGTATCGACTGCCAAGGGGGTTACTAGATATGATGACATACATGTGCACATAATGTATGCCATTTGACTGATTGACTTGATAATGGCTTGGCAATGGGCCCTGGGGGAGAGGGATGGATAAACTCTCAACTACAAGGCACAAACCTTATGTAGAAAAATTATGAAGAGTAACTAAGCCCCCACTTGGCCCATTCTTTACATGTAATTCCACAAACAAGTTCCTACTTAAGTCATTACCGTGAGACGGTTGCGAGATATGACAGAGAGAGCTTCCTGCAGCTTGGTTGAGCCAGATGCTTGATCAGCAGTGGTTTGGGCAGACTACAAGTAAGTACAAATGCACATATACAGTACAGTCAATGAGTGTTCAGCTACACACTCGCATTGTAAATGATAGCCCATCTCAGCTAATTCTTGCCGCTCCCTCATGCATAAACAGTAGCTTAATTAATATTGATCAAGCACCAGGCTACTGCATGGAAATTTAGCCTTGATAGCAAGCGGTATCCTAGGACACAGAACATGTGCACATTTCTGAGCTTGAAATTTCGCCTGATTGTTGAACCATTTTTATGAAGTTGGTGTGACATTAATAATGATAGGACTATGCTGCCAACACTTAAAATTAGTGATTTGGCCACTAGATAAACAGTTAATCAAGAGCCCTATGGGGCAATTGCATGTCACTCAATTTATCATGAAGACATATGGTAATTGAAACAGAAGATGCCATATCATTACATCATAGGCTCACTCTGTAAGAAGTGGTTATCATCACATGTATACAGTGCATTAATTATGAACCCACCTTGTAAGAAGCGATGGAGATATTCTCTGCTTTTCGTCTATGCTGATGAAAGTCTGGACGCTCATGCAGTGGAATTTGCTGATAAAAAAACACAAAACAATAGAATATTGGTGTTGCTTATGCTTGTCACACATTATTAATTAACTTATTAAAAGTAATATGCTTTGATTAAGGTCAAAACAGATGAGCATTCTTTAAAACATAATTGCAGGCCTTTGCACTTGTCACACATTATTAATTAATTTATTAAAAGTAATGTGCTTTGATTAAGGTCAAAACAGATGAGCATTCTTTAAAACATAATTGCAGGTCTTTGCACTTGTCACACATTATTAATTAATCAATTTATTAAAAGTAATGTGCTTTGATTAAGGTCAAAACAGATGAGCATTCTTTAAAACATAATTGCAGGCCTTTGCAGCAAAATTACTGTATTTAGTTATAAAACCAAAACAAGGGCAGACTGTTCATTTTGCTCATGATGGATCAGTGTGTTTCCCTTTAGGTTTCACAGGGACAACAACTGCAGCATGTGTTACAATGCTCTCAACAAGACACTTGAGTTTAAGTGTCTGCATGGGGAGAACACTGAATTCACCTTGCTCGTAAGCTTTCTACCGCTTTTAGTTGAAGCTGTTCATGAAAGAAATTCAGTAATGAACTATTGTGTTCTTCCATGTATAAGCCCTGGGCTTATATTCCCTTCAAATGCCCCATTACCTGTGCTTATACACAGATGGGCCTATACATGGGTGGGTGTATACACCAATGCGAAAAGAGCACAGTGCATCAAAGCCTTCTAAGTTTTCTGCAATAAGAAATTGAAAATCTTTAGCCCCATCCCTCAAAGTCAATCAGTCAAAGATGAAATTTTTCACAACTTGAAAGAGATTTTGTAGCAGGATTAGTGCAACTAACTTTCCATGAAGGTGATAATGTCAAGATTTTAACCAGAAGCTGTGAAGCTCCAGAACTTTCAGGTGGGCTAAAACACGGATGGGAGTATACACAGGCATGTGGGGACTGCAGCATTGACGTGGGCTCATACACGGGTGAGCTTGTACATGGAAGAATACAGTAGTGCCATTGTGAGTCATGCAGTGATGGGTGATCAACTGTTTTGTTACATAAAAATAGACTTTAATGGAGAAATTCTTCCTCATCCTTGATGAGGTCAAGAAGGTGATTGATTGTTCTTAAATTACAAATGGATCAGCCACAGTTTTTTTTATATTCAGCTATATTATATTTATTACTGGCCAATATTTGTACACGTACCAGGAAGCTACAAAAGAGAAACTGAATGCATTAAAGAGAACAGTTTTGCAGTTTAATCTGAAATAGAATATTACCCACTGAAAGGACTGAAGATTATATTGGTTTATAAATTGGTGTGCAGTACGGCACGATCTTGAGACTGTCTCAACTGCATGCATGATTGCATATTCATTCTTTTTCTATTATGTTTCTCTTATTTGCATGCCTGCAGCAAACAGGTGACAATGCACAGTGCCAATATCCAAGGAGACTGTCGGTAGAACTGCACAGACTAGCATGGTTGGAGGGGTTGGGGACTATGTGGATCAATACTGGTTGTACATGTGAGCATATCCAGCAGGAATTAAATGAAGCACATCTGCTAGACTGTTGTTAGCTGGACTATTTCCCTCGACAGTCTGGCACTGTGATGGCTGAAAGTGAATGTCTGTAAACATCACTTCAAGGGACCCCTTCTCTTTCATGACATATACCGGTTTCCATAAAGGTTCCAATCATGATCAGGACACGCCAATGGGCGTGATGGTGGCAAAAGAAAATCAGAAAAGCTAGCTCATTGGTTATGAATAATGGAAATTAGGGCCACGCAACATGAGCCTATCTCACCTTAAGTGGTTTGTGTGAAGAACTTCTGCTATGTTTTCTCTGTCGTGGTCGCCGTGGACGAACATCAGCACATTGTGCAATGGGCTGCCGGTTTTCCTTGTCCAAAAAGAGCTCCATTGCTTCCTTGTTTCTACTGAAGCCTGAATGTAATAAAACATACCATAGAACCCGAGTGCATGACTGTTTCAGACTTATTGATGAGGAATGCAACGATTTCCTTGCCCATGCATGTTCTCCTTTTCGTGCATTGGCCAGTGGCACAGTATTGCTCGCTGGTAACACTAAGTGTAGATATCACGACGACATGCTCAATACTGGAAAGAAGATGAGCTGAGCTAGAGTACTGTACGTATAGGTCTTTTTTTTGCCTGCCTCCTCCTGTCGTACCTTAGCAGATCCCTGGTACCCCGTACCTGCAAGTATGTCCAAGTACACCTCCGCTCAGATCAGCTGCGAAAACGGAACGTATAACGGCCACGCCCAATGGAAATCTACCCGTCTCCAACACGATGTCTTAATAATTCAGCAAGCTTAGATCCCCAGTCCTCAAGCTGGATACACGCAATCAAATGAGCGCGAGGCAGTTCTGGAACTCTTTCAACTTAAACTCTTCCCCAATTCTATGGTTGCTGTGAGCCTTCAGTAACACTTCTCACGGTATGACTCGGCTAGTTAATTCCTCCGAGCGAATACTCCTCCAGGCTCGGGGTTTATGCTGGTTGGAGAACTGCTCAGAAGCTGATTAGTTGATCGGCGCAACTTGTGAAGCATGCAGCGCGCCAAACTGTGTCCGGCAAAGTTCAGCAAGACCCTTTGAACTGCGTATGCTCTGTGCAAATGTCTACGTCTTTGCATGACGTCGATACGCTCTAGGAGAGCCAGAGCAGCTGAAGCTGAACCGAATCATGACTCGGCACACTGGCTCGAAATGTTGCAAGTTTGTTCGATCGATGGTAACTGTTCGTAAGTTCAGTTCGTAACAGGCGGCTACAGCGAATGCAACAACTTGCAACAATATCCACTGGAAAACATTCTAGGAAAACAAAAGCTGCAGAAAAGTAGACTACACCACCACCAGAACGACAACTTGCTGCTGGACTGGATCCGTCCATCCGTCTAGGTGGATGATAACGGCCTCACCGCGGCAACTGATCTACGGAGCCACTTCCATTCAAACTACATGTACTAATAAAGGGGACTTCGTGTGTCGTAAAGTGCTTGTCCACACCATTGCCAGCTCTTCTGCTTGCTGTTTGCCAAACGTCGGTTCAAAGTGGGGTTCTAATGTTGCCCGATGGGTGTTAGTTGCACATGTATACACAGGACTCTGTCACGAGTCGAAATGGCCGGGCAAAAGCAATCTGTCTTCGACTAAGACCTACGTATCATGTGTATTACTACAACAGGAATTTTCTCGTGCGAAACGGCAGTGCCCGCAGCCGATCGCAGGTCGTGGGTTTCCTAGGCCTGCCGGCGGGGGGCTGGCTGCCGTTGGAAACTGCGACGGGGCGGGGCGATCGTTTTCACTGTGGTACTAGTACTGACTTTGCGGGTGCATTCAATGGACTCTGGTAACGCCACAAAAAAGCAGAGAAGATCTAGAACCAAGAAGTGTTGCAACGTAAACTCTTTTTTTTTGCTAGATGTTTCTAGCGATAGTAGATCTACTAATAAAACACGAGTCAAGCATTACAGACGCGCTCTGTTGGTGAAAGAATATGAATTGATGCATCTACATTGCATTCGTGAAGTCTCGCAAAGGTCAACCAGGACTTTATAGCGGGAGACCAAAAGCTGAACAAAATGTTAATTTGATATACGGTAGGATTTGGTAAAGGAACCAAAAGAAAAAAAAGAACAGGACATGAAAAGGTCAGATAAAGACATGGCCTAGAAAGGAACAGAAATATATATACATTCTTCAGGCAGCAGAAACACAGGAGCAACTAGAGGTGTGAGAATTGCATGAATGTTGTCAAAGTTAAAAATGCATGATTCAGCAAAATATTTGTGACATATTAATAGAAAAATACAATTATTCAATGCTCATGATGGAGGAAGATCAATTAAGACCTGCAAAATGAACAAGCCAGCAAACACAAGAGATGCATAAAATGTTGCCTGCCACTGTTAGCTCAACAAATTTCAGTCCAACATTCCACTTCTCTTGCAAATAACCTCTCTCTCCATCTCTGTTCCCAAACAATCGTCTCTCCCTACTCAGAACAGTTTCACTTAGTCAGATCCTTACAGCTTCTCTTACACGTGTCTTGTGTTCTGCCACAAGGCCTGATACGAGGCAACCTTCCTATTCACTTCATGAGCACCTAAGGTCTTATTGTACTAACTTGGCCTTCTTGAGTGTGTCAGTTTGATGGCTAGTGCATGGAAAATCTATCAAGGTGGACCTGGAGACTGAGCCACAGACCCCTGCCTCCTGCAGAGAACTTAGGGACCAGACCAGGACACAGTGTGTGTGTGTGTGTGTGTG
>JAOWAW010124973.1:0-23388 GCA_028565695.1 Nicola tetela
GTTTTTTTGGCTGAAATCCTCGGGTTTTCGCCCTTCCTTGACCCCTCGCGGATTTCCGGTATACGCTGATCGCGGTCGTTTGAAAGGCTTCTGACGCAAGGGGTGGTGGGCCCGGCAGGACTCCGTGCCTGCAAATCTCCCACCACAAAGGCCATTTCTGTGATCAACAACACTTAACAGAAAAAGTGGAGTTGGTCAAAATGTTGAATCTTTTCTTCAAAAAACCACAAGATATTGTGAGTCGTGCGGTATGGCTGCATGGTATGGGATCGCTGTCTGTGCGGCGATTCGCTACGCCGTTACGTCTGTTACTGGTGACGTTATCACTGTTGGCGGTCTCACTAATCATTCCCGAAACAGCTTTTGCAACGATTGCAACGGATGCCTCTGCTGCCGGCTGGGCCGGTGTACAAGGCAAGCTTCATGGTCTCTTTAGTGAGGGCATAGCGCCAATCGCCACCTATACAGGCATGGGCGTCGGCGTTGTCACAATGGCCGCAACGGATAAACCGGTGCTAAAGGGCGTAGGCGCTGGCCTTGCCGGCCTTGCTCTGATGGTCTCGGCCGGACCCGGCATCATGCAAACCATCTCCGGCACAGCAATTTTCTAGATTTATTGCCAGGAGCTTTTGTTATGCCTGACCGGGATAAATGGTTTGTGCCACAGCACCTTGATGCGCCGCGCAGGATCGGTTTCCTGAGTGTGCCGGAAGCATCTGCCGGTTTCTTTGCACTGGTGGTTGTCAACGAACTCAGCTCACTCCTCTATGCGCTGGCGGCCGCTGTCACTGTGGTCTTTTTGCTACGCTCGATGCGTTATCGTCTGTCCGGTGGTCCGGGTTTACGTCCGCTTTGCTACTGGCATCTGGCGATTGGCCTCAGGACGTTTCCCCCAAGTTGGAAAAGATTGTTGAGGGGATAGCCAATGGATCGCAATTTCTTTGACAGGCAGATACGCCGCGCCAGCTATCGGTTCTGGTGTGTAGCCGGATTGTTGGGCATTTCACTCGCCAGTAATTTTGCCCAGATTCTTGCTCAGCCATCATCCACGACCATTCTCATTCCAGCACAGGTCAGTGGAACTTATAAAATTACCCGCGCCCATTTTGACCGTTCATGGCTGGCCGACGCATCAGGTGATGTTGCGATGGTGATGTTCAATGTGACGCCAGAGACGGGGAACTGGCGGCGTGAGCAAATGCTGCAATGGGTGCATCCGCTCGGCCGCCAGACACTGATCAGTCAGCTTGATGACGAACTGACCACCATTCGCAAAAAGAAACTCTCGATGGCGCTTTCGGTAAAGGCGGTCGATGTGCCTGTTGATGATACCGATCCCAGTCAGATCACAACGTCCGTTGATGGTGTGCTGACACGATGGATAGCAGGGCGAGAGGTTGAGCGCACCGCCATTACGCTCACGCTTGACTGGGCGCGTGACGCCAGAGGGGCACCCTTAATCCGGCGGATGAAGTGGAAGGAGGCGGAAAATGAATAGGATGACCGCCGTGTTAATTTATCTGATTACCGCAACCACCTGTTTATGGGCCACCCATGCCGGCGCCGTTCAATTTCGTGTGAGTGAGGGTGATGCCGAAATTATGGCCCATGTCTCCAAGCGCGAGATTACCCGTATCGCACTACGCGGCGACAGAATTAGTGGCGTTGTCGGCAAGCAAATCGGATTCCGGATTGAGCATGACACCACCAGCGGTGATATGTTTCTGGTGCCAAATGATGGTGCTGATCTGGTGATGCCCATCAATCTTTTCCTGTCCTCTGAAGCTGGCCATACCTACCAGCTTCTTCTGACCCCGCTTGATATACCGGCCGAACAGATTGTTATTGTCGGTAAACCCGGCCCGCGAGCAGACATTGATGAAGCGCCGCGCCGCGAAACGCTGGCGACATTGATGCGTGCCATGATCACTGGTGATTTTCTGGAGCATTACACCGCTGTCACGCCAACACTATCCGACCTTGATTATATTTCGCCTCAGATTAATGCAGCAGAAATTATCGAAGTCCGGCAAGGGGCATATTTCCGGGGCTTGAAAGTGATGCTCGGCACGCCCGGATCAGCAACCCTTACCCCAACCCTTACCTCGGCCAATCTGTCACCATCTGCGGCCGCCACCTGGCTTTCAAAGGCGGGGGATGAGGCAATCATCATCGTGGAGAGCGGTCATGAATGAGCAAAATGTTGAAAACAGCAATTTGCGGATACGCTTGAAGCAGCTTGCCTTGCTTGGTTCGGGCGTGGGCATTGCCGTCATGGTGATGTCGCTTCTGGATGGCATGACTCGATCTTCTGCACCATCAGTTGCTTCATTGACTCAGGAGCAAACTGAATATTCCAGGATTGATGGCATTGATCCGGAGATTGCATGGACGGAAGAAAGCGCCAGAGATATCACAAACAACAGCAACCGCATTGCCGAGCTTGAAAAACACATCAAGACATCAGAACAGCAAAAAGCAGCACTTCAGACGAGGGTGGACAAATTACAGGAACAATTATCCCGGCAGGAGCGCGATGCAAAAGACGTGATCGATGCGCAAGCGGCAATGATTGCCGGCCAGCAAAGCGATCCATTTGCATCGATTCAAAACCCGATCGTTCCAAATTCAGCCAACAACCCCCTTGCCAGTAGCGCCAATCAGAGCGGTGCCGCGGTGCCGGCACCAGATTCACCTGACAACCCTCCAGGCAATCCTTTGGGCAACCCTTTGGCTGATCCTCTGCTGGCACCTGCACAGCCAAGCCTGATCCGCTTTGATCTCACCCCCAAGGTCGCACCCCCAACCCGGGAGACTGATGGCCTGGAAGACATCAGGGACACAAAATACTATCTGCCGGCTGGTGCCCATGTCCCGGCGATCATCACCACGGGTGCAGCAGCTTCGGTAAGCGTGACCGGTCAGGCTGATCCCCGGCCGGTATTGATGCGGCTGACCGGCAAAGCCCATACAGCTGCCAACAGCAAAGGTGATCCGCTCAAAGCCGATATACGCGGCTGTACCATCATTGGTGAGGCGCGCGGTGATCTCTCATCCGAGCGGGTTTATGTGCGCTTGCAGACAATGACTTGTCGGCGTGACAGGGGTGTTGTCGAGACCCCGGTACAGGGGTTCGTCGCTGGCACCGGTCAGGCCGGGGTGCGTGGTCAGGTGATCACGCGTGAAGGTGATCTTGTCGAGAAAAGCGCCCTTGCCGGTGTGTTGTCGGGTTTTGGTGGGGCGGCGGCACAGGGTCTGCGGCCGCCAACCGTGGTTGGCACGGCGACGGACGGCACTGTGCGGCGGCCGACAGATCAACAGGTTCTCTCAGATGCCGGCAAGGCGGGGCTGGCACAGGGCATCGGCAATGCCGGCGATCGCCTGGCGCAATATTACATCAACCGGGCCGAGCAGTATCAGCCAGTAGTCTCCCTCAAGGGCGGCACCGCGGTCGAGGTCATCTTTATTCAAGGCACATATCTCGACGGCCGAACATCCAGTCAGGCAGGGGGGTAGTACAATGGGACGTCGGGTGAGATATCGGGTTTTATCATTTCTGGCGGTCACCAGCCTGACCATGGCCGGCTGTTCATCACCCACGACCATGTCCGAATGGTCGTGCCCGTCCGATCAGCCGGATGGCTGCTATGATGTGGCAAGTGCTGACAGGCAGGCGCTGGATGTACTCAAGGCCGGAAACACGCGCCCCGGGCAGGCGGGTAACGTAACCGTCTCACGTGTGGCCTTACCCAAACCGATCAGTATCAGCAGCACACCGGAGACATATTTTGATACTGATGGCTGGCCGCTGCGCGCAGATGAAGATGCCGGAGATGCGGATACGGTTGATGTAGCTGGTCACCCGCCTTCAAGGCCGCATATCTCATCAAAGCCGCGTGGCCGTCACGACAGTGATCTGGTTACAGCCGTTCCTGATACAACCCCGGATACGGATATGGCTGTTTTGCCTGATGCGGCAGCTGTCGCCATGACGTCCGATGCTGATACGCCATCCAGCCCTAAACTTGTTCCCGTATCCAAAGTGGACAGAGTGCGCGTGCCCGAGCAATTGGCCGAAATCTGGATTGGCCCGTTTGAGGACACCGAGGGCAATTATCATCCCGCCAGTAGATTATTCATCGTCGTGCGTCCCGCAATGTGGAGGCGTTGATGCGAGACGCCGGATTATCTGTAAAAACTATGGGAACGTCACTGGCAACACGCATAGTCGATTTTGCAGCAAAAGCGACAATCGGCCGCCAGGACGATGGCTATATGTCCATTGGCAGTTTGATTGCAGCACGCACCTGGGATCCGGACACCGGTATCTATGACTGCGATTCCGGGCGGGCAATAATGTTCGAAATGCTCCCGGTCGTGAGCATCGACGAGGCGGCGATCGGCAATCTGCGCTCGATGTTGGCCGAGATGGATCTTGGCAATGGCGTATTACAGATCATCAACTGGTCATCGCCACACATTGCCGGAGCTGTCAATCGCTGGGAGAGCGCGCGATCACATTTTGGTGCCATGACAAAAGCACGCAGGCACCTTTATGAAGCTTCGGCCACCGGACATGTCTTTGACCAGCAACGCTGGCGGCTCAAACATACACGGGTATTTTGCGTGTTCATGCTGCTCAATGAGAGCGGCATGACGGCTGAACGACAAACCGTGTTGCTACAGTCAACCCGTGCCAGTCTGGAACAGGGGTTTCGCTCGATTGGCACGCAGATCCGTTATTGTAAACCAGCCACCTTGCTGAATTTTTATCAGCAACTGCTGTTGCCGCGTCTGCAATCAATCGAGCCGCCGCATGCAGACTATAATGATCTGGAAATGCTTCATGAGCAGGTGCGTGCGCCAGGAGCCGCCCTTGATATTGAATATGACCGGCTGACATATAGTGATGCATCGTCTGGCTCACTATCAGACTCCGGAACTAATGAACCCGTTCATATGCGTTGTTATTCTGTCAGCCAGATGCCACGCGAGCTTGTACCCGGTGCCCCGGCGCATCTCATTGGTGATTTGTTTAACGCCAGCCGTTTCTGTGTCTGGCCATTATTGCAGACACTCTCTGTCACCCATACCGCGATGAGCCGGGATAATGTTGGCATGCGTGCCAATCGAAGCTGGAAACAGGCGCATAGCTGGCTCAAACATTTCATGCCCGAGGTCAGCCGCGAATATGAAGACTGGCAACGCACAGCAGAATCTCTTGCCGACGGTGAGACGCTGGTGGCAGCACATTATCAGCTGGTGCTTTATGCCCCGCAGGCACATCTGGCGAGTGGCGAGACAGCATTAAACAATTTATTTGAGGGTAGTGGTTTTAAAATTGCGGCGGACAAGGGCATACAGGCCGGCGCATTGGCCGCGGCACTGCCGATGGGTGGCAGCAATATCAGCCTGATGAAGAAACTGCGTCGCACCCGCACGATGTTTCAGCGCAATGCGCTTACCCTAATGCCAATCTTTGGCGAATGGCGCGGCAATGGCTGGGGGAACGTGCCACCGGTTACATTGCTGGCTGGACGGCGCGGCGAAACAGGTGGGTTCACACCATGGGATTCAGACGGAAATCATAATCTAAAATTTGTTGGCCCGCCCGGTGTTGGCAAGTCGGTCGGCATGCAGGAGCTGGCCTGCGGCATCGTTGCGACCGGTGGGTCGGTTATCGTGATCGATGATGGGCGCAGTTTTAAAAACTCAAGTATTTTGCTTGGCGGCACGCATATCGATTTTGAAAATGCCGATCTACGCATAAATCCCTTTGCCGCGATCGATGAGAGCCTGGTCAGGGATAATCCGGATTTTGGTGAGGAAGTTCAGGCCATGTTGGTTGGGTTTTTGTGCGCGCTGGCTCATCCCGGCACACCGAGCGACGATCTGGAAGATTCATTACTGACCGCCGTTGTACAGACTGTCTGGAATACGTATGGCAATGAAGCCCAGATTGATCATGTGATTGAAGAGCTTGTTCGTTTCACCGCGGCAAAGGAAGGCGAGAGTGTTGCCGGCATGAAGATCCTCAATGAGGTCGCCGCGCGCGATCTGATGAGCTGTGCCGGCAATCTGGCCACCCTGCTCCAGCGTTTCTCGTCAACGGGAGCAGCTGGATCACATTTTACTGGCGGATGCTCAGTCTCGCTTGATGCACACTATGTTGTCTTTGAAATGGAAGCCCTGCGACAACGCCGACATATCCGCGCTGCCGCCATGACATTGATTATCTTTTTATCACAGCAAAAAACCTACGCGACATCCCGCGATCACAGGGTTGCCATAATGATTGATGAGGCATGGGCCTTGCTTGAAGGCACGTCAGGTCGCTTCATAGAGGGTGTCGCAAGGCGGGCGCGCAAATATAACGGGGCTCTGATTACCGCCACACAAAGCGTGGCTGACTATTTTCAGAACCCGGCGGCGACCGCAGCCTGGGAACAATCTGACTGGACGATCATGTTTTCGCAGTCTGACAGTTCGATCCAGGCTTTGCGTGAAGAAAAACAAATACGCCTCACCCCCATGCTTGAGGAAGCCCTACGCGATCTTCAATCACGCCAGGGCCTCTGGTCAGAGATGATTGTCCATAACCGTAATGGCGGCTGGAACATCGCGCGACTGCTTTTGGATGATATCTCGCTCACGGCCTATTCGAGCAAAGGTGAGGATGTTGCCGCTATTGAAAAATTAATCGCGGGCGGGCTGTCGCGTGAGGACGCCATTGTCCGATATGCGCAGACAATCCGGCGACCTCTCGATGAGGGAGATAGAGATGGATGATCTGACAATTATGTCCGATCCAGGGGTGATCTTTGATCAGGCCATTGCGCGCGGCTTCCTGGTGTATGAGCCGACATACGCCGAAAACTGCATCTATGGGTGGCTCTACCGAGGTCATGATGCGACCGGCAATGTCTGGTTCCAGCGGGTGAATGAAAGGCGTTTTTTGGTGATGCCGCCAGTGAACGTATCTTCAGTGAACCTGTCTTCAGCCCAGATCATCCCCTTTCCGAAAAATTCAAAAAGAGGGCAGCGAAGATGAACTCATTCAAACTTCATGATCTATGGCTGGTGCTGGCCGGTGCTATTGGCACGATCATTATTGCTGTTACCTCTTTCGGGCCTTTGAATGTTCCGTGGAACAAACCTGAGACACCAGCCATCAAAGTGGTAACAGCGGATGTGGACGGATTGATCCGTCAGCACACCCTTGTTCTTGCCTCAACACATCAGAAGGATGCCGCATTAACCGATGCAATAGAAGCATGGCGCGGCGATCTGGCATCCAAACTTGAAGCTTTTGCAAGACAGAACAATCTGGTCATTTTGCCAGCTGGTGCAGGCATCTTTGGTGCAAGCGATATTACGGATCAGGTGAGCAACATCTTCCCGGCACCATCACACCAGTACCAACAAGGGGAGCAGCCATGATTCAACTGTCCCGCCTGTATAATCAACCGCGCTTGACCAAAGGCCGTCCTGCGCCACGGTTCATCCGGCGCCTCGCTCTGTTCACCGCTGTCACGATGATGGTGGCCGCTGCAATCCAGTTATTGATCCCAACCGTCTTCACCTTAAACGCCAGCTGGTCAGCCCCGCATTGGGGCTATGCCCGCATCCCGGCATTGCTCTGGCCTGCCGACATCAGGCGCGGCGACTGGATCCAGTTCAGGCCAATGCCGATCAGGCCAATGCCTGTCACCCCGCCGACAGACGTCCCCTGGCCCTATGTCAAGCAGGTCCGGGGGATTGCTGGTGATAATATTGCTGTTACCCCGGCGCGTGAGATATTTGTCGGCAACAGCTTTGTCGGTCATGCCAAAACCCATTCTCTGTCCGGGCGGCCAGTGGATGCGATCTCTGCCGGCACAATTCCGGCCGGACATTACTTTGTCGCCGCCCCGCACATTGACAGCCATGACAGCCGCTATGCCGAGATTGGTCTTGTTCCCGCCGCGCAGATCATGGCGCGCGTCTGGCCGCTGCCTGATCTGCCGTGGCTGGGTCTTGAAGGCCCGCTGATCACGCCCGAACAACTGAAGCCCGAACAACCGAAGATGGAGAGCCCCGATGGACCATGACATGACCATCCATCCCGATCCCGACAGCGTTTTCGAGGACGCCATCAAGGCAGGCTTCCTGAGCGCCGAGCCAGACAGCCCGGTCTTCACCGGCCTTTGGATGTACATGTTTCATGACAGCGAGGGCGGGGCGCATTTCAAGCATATCGAGACCCGCCGCTATCGGGTGATGCCGGCATCACCGCAGGCCATGACGGGAGGCCGGCGATGAGGATGCTGCCCAACCTTGTCCGCCTTCCGGACCCACGGTGCGCCTTCGAGCGCGCCCTCGCCCGCGGGGTGCTGATCCATGACCCGCCATGCGCCATCGACTTTATCCGGCACTGGATATGCCTCGGCGGGGACCGGCGCGGCAATGTCTGGTTCCGGCATTGCAACACCAGCCACTGCCTCGTCATGCCGCCCGAAGCGCCGCCGGACATATACACGGAACCGGAACGTCCGGAGACGGAGGGTTCGGAGACAGAACATCCGGCATGCGCGTCGGTCGGAATATCCGGAACCGGTGATCCCCGGAAACTCCAGAAGCAGAGCCGCCACGCCCGTCCCGCCGCGATCATACCCTTCCCGGCCACATCGCCTGACGCCACATCGCCGAACGGAGGTACAGCCTCATGAGTGACTGGCCGAACAGCGCGACACGCCGCAGCAAGGCCTTGGTCTTCGCCGAGGCCCGCCGGCGCGGGCTGATGGGACCCGATGGCGGTGCTGTCTGGCTCTATATGTTCCACGACATCCACGGTGTGGCGCATTTCCGGCATGTCGATCATCGCGGCTATATGCAGATGCTCCCCGATGACATGGTGCCATCCGACATGCCGGCCAATGACACGCAATCCTGTGACATCCCGGTGGATGAGATGCCAGCGGACGACATGCCGGCGGATGAGGCGGCACTGTCCGGTTCGCCGGATGACGACACATCCCCGGTCAATGACAATCGCGGGAAGACAGGGCGCGGGAAGACGGGGAAGGACCGGTCATGAGACGCAGTCTTTGCACACTCATCCTGGTAATGCCGCTTGCCATGTGTCAACCCGTCCATGCCGCCGACCTGGGTGTGCATGGCAAAGTCTGGCCGATTACCGAAGCCAATCTGCTGGACCGGATCGCTGCCGAACTTGGCAAGGCTGAAGCCGATGGCCGACTGGCGGCCTTTAATGGCAAGGTCAGGGGTCAGGTTACATCCGCTTTTAACCAGCCGTCCGCATTGTCTCTGCATAGAGCGGTGCGGGCGACGAGCCGTCTGTTTGATCCGAGCATAATCCTGAACCGCGACATCCGGGATCATAAAGGCACACTGATCGCCGCCAGAGGCACGCGGGTCAATCCGCTGGAACGACTGCCCATGCCAACAACACTGATCTTTGTTGATGGCCGAGATACGGATCAACTGGCATGGGCGTTTGATCATCCCGAACCTGTCAAAATCATCCTCACTGGCGGTAATCCCAAGGCGCTGATGGAAGCGCATAAGCGGCGTCTGTTCTTCGATCAGAAAGGTGTGTTGGTCGCAAAATTCCAACTCACATCCCTGCCCTCGGTGATCCGTCAGGATGGCACCATGCTGCGCATCGATGAAGTGGTTATTGATCCTGACATGACCAGCAGGGGGACACCATGAAAGCTGTCGCGCTGCTCATCGTGATGTTTGCCGGCTTAACAGCCTGTCAACCCGCCGAAGTGTCAGCACGCGTGGTCCGTGTGATTGACGGGGATTCACTTGTGGTGATGATTGGTGGCCGCCAGGACGAGATCCGCATTCCCGGCATCAACGCCCCTGAGATGAACGCAGCTTGCCCTGAAGAACAGCGCCGTGCCTACGCGGCCAGAACATACCTTCAAGGCCTGTTGAGCCAATCACCCAATGTGCATCTGCGGCCCAAAATACCTTACTTCTGGCAGCGCGATGATTATGGCCGTTTGCTCGCCCATATCCGCCTAGGTGATGGCCGTAATGTAGCCACCGAACTATTGCGCACCGGCCATGCGGCTCGCTGGTGGCCCTTCATGCGCAAGCCAACATGGTGTGCATCATGATCCGTCCTTTCCTGAAACCCCTGATCCTCATCCTCGTCATCTGGATGGCGACGCTTCTTGCGACCACGCAGGCCCAGGCGCAGGCCTGTACTGGCCGCTTTGTCAATCCCATTACAGACATTTGCTGGGATTGTGCTTTCCCTATCACCATCGGCTCGATGCAGATCGTCGGGCTCAATGTGCCCGACACACCCAATCCGGGATCGCCCATATGTTACTGCGGCACACCAATACCGCGCATCGGCATCACGGTCGGGTTCTGGGAGCCTTTGCGGCTGGTTGATGTGAGCCGTGCGCCCGGGTGCTTTTCCAATCTGGGCGGGATTGAGATCCCGCTTGGCACTGTCAAACGCGGGGCGACAGGCGCGTCTGATGGCAATGCCAACCTCACCCGCATGCATGTCCATTACTACCATTATCCGGTCTGGACGCTTTTGGAAGCGCTGATTGATGTGATCTGCCTTGACCCCGGCAATGCTTTTGATATCGCCTGGGTCTCCGAGCTGGACCCGATGTGGCTTGATGACCAGCTGACATTTCTGATCCACCCGGAAGCGGCCTTATTCGGCTCGCTGCCCGCCCAGGCCGCCTGCGCGGCTGACTGCACCGCCGCCTCTGCCGGGCTGCCGCTGACCGAGACATTCTGGTGCGCAGGATGCCAGGGCGGCATGTATCCAATGTCGGGTAATATCCCGAACCATGTCGGCGGGGTGCAGGCATCCCTGCTGATCATGGAGCGCCTGCTCTTCAAGCTGCATCGCGAGCTGGTGGCGTGGGGGTCCTACGGCGAGGGCGCGCTCTGTTCACGCTTTCCCATGCCGGTCATGGATAAACGCCAATACCGCTTTCAGATGACGCAGCCGGTGGCGATGACGGTGCCCAAACTGGGCTGCAATCCGGCGGGGCGCACCTCAGTGCATTATGAGGGGCTGGGCGGTGAATGGCCAATTATGGGCGAGAACTGGGGCTGGCTCGTCTGGCGCAAACGTTCGTGTTGCATGCTGTAGAGGGATCATATGAAACCGTCACTTACACCACAAAACATCACCCGGCCGGGTGTCACCCCGCCACAGGCCGCTATTGGCATCGCCTGCCTCATCTGGGTGCTGGTCTGGCTGTGGGCGTCTGCTGGCGGCTGGCCGCCGCGTATTGTGGGGAGCGGTTTGCTGACCACGGCGTTAATCGCCGCATGGCTCTTCAGGTACCCTGCGGCGATGCTGATCCAGGCGCATGACAGTATCGCACGGATGGTCCTGCGCGCCCTCTGGAGCATGACGATCCTGATACCCTGGCTGTTTCTGGGCATCCTGTTTCTGGCATCACTGCTGTTATCCGGCCTGGCGCGGGCAGACGAAACAGACATCAAGCCTGTCTTGGAACCGCATCAGCTTGAGGCCATCAACCGCAATCTCGAAAAATACCGCGCTGATGTTGAAGCGCTGATCAAGGGCGTACCCTCTTTTACCGACAGTCAGCAGCGCCTGACCCTGCCGCAGTCCCTTCCCGGCGATCCGCTCGCTGGCATGGCACCGCCAACCGAACAATCCATGCAGCAGAACACCAGCACCCTGATGGTGTTTTTGACCCTCTCGATGCCGGATGAGGCGCTCGCCGGATGGCTTGAGCAGACCGCGCGGGCGGGCGGTGTGGCGGTGATCAGGGGTTTTTACGGCGACAAGCTGTCAGCCACCACAAAGCGTCTCACCGCCCTGCAGGAGCTCGCCCCGGCCACCAGGACGCGCGGCGGAGTGTCGATCGATCCCACTGCCTTTACCCGCTTTGATGTCGATGTCGCGCCGACCGTTATCGTCTCATCCGCCCCGCTGCCGCCCTGTTCATCCCCCGGCTGTAACACCGATCCTGCCCCGGCGCATGACCGCATTGCCGGTAATATCACGCTGGGTCACGCGCTCGAACGCCTGGCGCAGGGTGGTGATCAGGCCAACAGGGTTGCCAAACATCATTTGACCAGATTGGAGAAAGGACAAAACTAATGCGAATAATAGCATTCTGGGCCAGTAATGGCTGGCTTGTTATTTTTTGCTGTTATCTGGTACCAACAGCCCTTCCGACATATGTTTTTGCTGATGCCGCCTCTGAGGCCGCCGCACTCGCCGCCGAGCGCCAGGCGGGCTTGGAAGCGCTGGCCAAAACCCCGCCAACGGCAGAGACCATCCCCGGCTATGTTGGTACGTCGGTTCGCCAATCGGGCTATACCGATACCAATCTCGCTAACAATGACACTCTGCCGCGGGACCCGCACATCCGTGATGCAGAAGATATAATGACGAACCTGCCTTCCGTCGTCAAAATCGACCCCACGAAATTCCCAAGCGCCATTGCTGTTCAGCAGAACCCACGTAGCGTTGAGGCACTCGACCGCTATCTCTCCGGCCAATATGAGGGCTGTCGGCAGGCTGATGATGGTATCAACCGGGTACCGGTCGATGTGACCTGTGACCGATGGCTGACATCCGAGCGCAAATACTGCCCGCTGAACCGCGAGGTCGAGGTCAAGGCGGATGTGCATTACCGCTGTGATGAATGGGAACCGAACCCGCGATTTACCTGCATTGAGAGCACAAGGGTCAGTTGCAGGAAGAACGCCGCCTGTCCGAACTACACCAGAACACGCGAAGCTCTGCAAAACCGCGTTGATGTAATATTTGCCAACACAAAGAAACGCTCAGGCGACGTGTTGATCTCCACACTGAATGATGATGGTACCGGCCATTACAGTGCTGAGGCGCCAGATCGGTGGACACGCTTTTCTCATTTCAACGGTGATTTTTATATCTACAAATACCGCATGGCAGACCTGAAAAGCTTCAACATTACCGGTGGTCGCTATAAGGGCTGTCTGAGATTGAGGCTTAACAATCACTCCCAACACGGAAAAATTCTTTTTATCGGCGGTTGGACACCCGCCGACGAAGGTAAATTCTGGTGTCACAACCTCAATGCATCAGGTCGTATCCCCCGCATTGACCTTACACCCTATTTCAATTCATCCCCTTATTATTTTTCCATCCATATATTTCACAAAAATGGAGGTGGGTTTCCATTCCAGATTGATTACGAGATCCTCGTTGGTTGCTGCGAGAGCGAGCGGAGGACGACATGCACGCAGTAAGCCGCATATTCCGCCGCCTTTGTCCGCTTCTTTGCATCGGGATCGCGCTGACCGCGCCGAAACCAGGTATCGCCCTTTCTATATCCGGCATGAGTTGTTCAACAATCTCATCCGAATGTATCGAAGGGCCGGAAACCCGCCAGATCGACGGTGTTCCGGTCCATAAAGAATGCTGGAAACACCGCGCCAGCTATCAATGTCGTCGCTCCGGATCAAACACCAGCTGCCAGCCACTCATTCGCAGCCCGCATTGTTCACGAACCACCCAGACATGCGTTCAGGAACGCCACGGCGTCTGTGTGCAGCGCCGGATTAACTGGCATTGCACCGAAAAACTTGACCACCCCGGCCGCGCCCGTCTGACAAGCCAGAAATACAAAATTGTCAGCGATCGCATCGTCTCCGGCTGCCAGGGGCAGGAACGGCGCCCCGACTGCACCCGGCGCGAGCAAAGCTGCATTTCAGGACCTGCCACACGCAACATTAAAGGCATGCGTGTCACGCGTGATTGCTGGCAATGGCGGCGACGCTATGAATGTGTTGGCGCGAACCTTGAGTCCGACTGTCAGGATCTGGAACGTGATGAAAGTTGCGAATTAAGAGAGTCGGAATGTCTCGAAGATGGTCCTGGGGGACGCTGTGCGTCTGAAGAAGTGGTCTATAGCTGTCAGGTGCCAGAACGCGCATTGGATCAGCGGCAAATCTGTGGCTCGCAAGTCTGGTGTATGGGGGGTGATTGCAACAGCGTACCGCGTCAGCCGCCCAACCAGTCATTCGGACGTGCCGCATCGGCGATGAATTTGCTGCAGGAAATGGGCAGGGATTTTACCAAACTGGGTGTGGACAGCATCTCGGTCTTTGCCGGTCAGAATACCCATTGCAAAAAATGGCTCGGCTCACTGAAAAACTGCTGCAAGGTCTCCGGCTTCCTCGTGAAGCATCGCCTTGCCGGCTGCTCGGAGCGCGAGAAAAAGCTTTCGGTGCAGCGTGCCAAAGGCCAGACGCATCCCGGGCGGCGCTATTGTTCACGCAAGATCAACCTTCTGTTCAAGAAAATCTGCGTTGAAAAGACCGAGGAATACTGCGCCTTCAAGTCCCGCCTCGGACGCATTCTTCAGCAGCAGGCACGTAGCCAGCTGGGGATTGGCTGGGGCAACTGCCGCGGGCTGTCAATCGCCGAGATCGAGCGCGTCGACTGGTCCCGCATCGATCTGAGCGAAGTGCTCGGCGATATAGCAGCCAAGATGAAACCAGTGGAACAGGCGCGGATCAAAACCGAGATGAAGGACAAAATTCGCAATCATTATGACCGCATCAAAGCCGGCAGTCCTGATAACCGAACAGGAGGCAGCTGATGGCCGGTCCGATAGCGCACAAACATAATCATGTGCATAATCACGATCACAAACGCCGGCGCCGTGAGGACCGAATCATCGGCTCGTCTCTGTGGCTGCTGGCACTGATCGGCTTGCTGCTGCTTGTTACCGGACAGGCCGGTGCCGGTGACAGGCTTGGCAAGCGCCAGTGGGCCGGCTGGTGCGAAGCGCGCGATGATCTGGGTTGGCATTTTTACTGTGATCCGGAAGAGGAACGCCGCAAGGCCAAAGCGGCGGCAGCACAAGAAGTCATAAAAAAAGCGCCGGAAGCGGTGGCCGAAGATAACACCACCCCCCTTGCCGTCACTCCCACATCTGCCCCCACATCTGCTATGGCCCGGATTGCCGCCATGCGCGAACATCTTGCCGAATTGCGGGCGCTGGCCATCCTTGAGCCGACTCACGCCAATGTCGAGGCCTATATGCGCGAACAGGCGCGTGTCATGGATATGGCGGGTGTCTTTTCAGACCAATTCCGACGTGTGCTCTGGTCAACGCCCGATCTTGATTATGAAGGCCAGCATCCGCAGGGCAATCTGGCCAAAAAAGCAACCCAGGCCGAACTCTATGATGTTCGCCAATCAATGATGGCAGATCTGAACCACCGGTTTGGGCTGATCTATGTCGGCACCCAAAAATGCCCGGTCTGCACGATATATGGCCCGCATCTGCGCCGCTTTGCCGGTGGCTGGCAACTGACCGTCCTCGCCGTCTCGGCCGATGGTTCCGCCCTTTCGGGCTGGCCCGAGGCGGTGCCTGACCGCGGCCAGCTGGCAAAGATGCGTGTCACCAGAAAGATCGTCCCGCTCACCGCCCTGTTCGACAAGCAAACCAGCAAAGTGCAGCTGCTGGGTGTCGGCTTCCTGAGCGATGACGAGCTGATCTACCGCATTCACACACTTACAAGCGCGGAGGCGGATGATGCGTCTTAACAGCCCCTCTGCGCCATCCATCCTGTTATCAACCGGCCACGCTCCCCGGCCGGCGCGCCTGCCGGAATGGGCGCGGTATCTCCTCCTGCCTGTCCGTTCCGGCCTTCTTATTCTGCCAGGGGTCTGGCTGGTTGCGACCATGATGTCACTCACGCCAGCCAGAGCCGATGTCAATTCTGAACTCAACCGGTTTTGGAATGATCTGGGCGCAACCTCCACCTTCACCGGCCCAACCACATTCCAGGGACAGGCCGCCGGCTATTATACCGGCGGTAGCTTGCGGGTGCGTTCTGGCGTGCGCAATGCCCAGCTTGGCACATTGTCCCTGCCCTCGGTTGAGGCGGGGTGCGGCGGGATTGATATTTTTACCGGTTCCCTCTCGCTCATATCAGCAGAAGAACTTGAGCAGCTGACCAATGCCATCGTCCGCAATGCTGCCGGCTTCGCCTTTGATCTGGCACTGGAGACCATGTCACCGGTAATCGCCGAGACGATGAAGGATCTGCGTGCCAAACTACAAGCCATCAACCAGGCCAACATCAATTCCTGCGAGGCCGCCGAATCCCTCGTCATGGGGGTCTGGCCCAAGACCGAACGTGCCTCAGCAGCCATCTGTGCACGCATCGGTGCCAAATCGGGGAAATTCACCGATTATGCCGCCTCAAAGCATGGTTGTGGCAAGACAGGCGACTATAACAGCACCTTGTCCGGCACGTCTGACACTGACAAAAAACAATGGCCTGATAATGTCAATATCGCCTGGGATGTTCTCACCGGCGATCATCTGCCTGGTAATTGGGTGGCCAATGACAAGGAACTGGCCGAGATCATGATGAGCATGACCGGCACCATCATCATCCGCAATAACGAGGTCAGGAGTTATACCGGCTTTGGCCAGAATGATGCCTTCATCGACTGGTTTATCAATGGTGGCCGGAGCCCGTTCTTTATATTCAGCTGTCCGGATGATGCCTGCCTGAACATGATTGGCAATGCGCACAAAACCCTCACCACAAGTATAAGTCTCAAAGGCAAAGTCGAACGTGAAATCAATGGCCTGATCCGCGCCATTCGCACCGATACCCGTCCTACGGCGGCCCAGCAGGCACTGGTCAACCGGACATCCCTGCCGCTTTATCGCATACTCAATGTTTATGCCGCCTATTCCGGGCCGATCATCGAGGCGCAGCGCACCCAGTTGATCGAAGCCATCACACTTGATCTGGCACTCACCTATATCCGCGAATTGGTCGAAGACATCCGGATGCGCGCCGAGGCCGCCCCCCTTGTTGGACAAGATGCCATGTCCCTCTGGCAGGAACGCCTAGATGCGCTCTCCCGCTCGATCAACTCGCGCCAGCTCGAAGGCAGCAAGGGCTATGCGAACGCCCTTGAGATGGTGGACCGCGTGCGCCTGATCGAAGCCCATCTCGGCAGCCGGTTCAGTGCCGGATTCGGCAAAAGCAGCCTGTGGAGCCCGGCACAGGCCGCACGACAATAGGGAGGAAGACGATGCAATATGAGGTCTTCACCATCGGCGGCGGGCGCTTCTTGTATAATTTTCTGAATGCCGTTGCGGCGATCTGCCAGTCTGCCCAGTTCGGTTATGCCATCAACGCAGCGCTTTTGATGGGGTTGATATGGGCCAGCATGACCATGGCCTTCAAACCGGGTCAGTGGGACACAACCAAAACATGGATAGGTGTTACCTTTCTGGTGGTCTTTGCCGCCATCCAGATGAAAGCCACGGTCAAGGTCACTGACCGGATTGATCCGGTCGGCTCCAGCGGCTACATCGTCGCCAATGTGCCTGCGGGCGTCGCTGTCTTTGCGGGTATCACATCACAATTTGGCGATGAACTGACACGCCTCCTGGAAAGTAATATGAGTGATGTCAACGCGCCAAAACTACACACACATGGTTTTATGTTTGGCGTCCGTCTGTTGGGTAACGCGACGCGCATGGAAGTAAAAGACGCGGTATTTTCCGAGAACCTCTCAGACTATATCCGTAACTGCCTGTTCTATGACATCCTGCTTGGCCGCAAGACGATTGATGATCTCAAGGTTGCGGGCGATCCCTGGGCTTATATGACCAGCAACGCCTCGGTCGCACGGATGTTCGTCGTGCGCCGGCGTGACAGTGGCGGTGCAGTCACCTCCACCATCAAAACCTGTCAGGCCGGCGTTGGCGATCTCAACCGCCAATGGACTGCCGAAATCCCCGCGGCCACACGGCGTCTTACCCTGTTCTCCCGACCGGGTGACCTGCGCGTTGATACACGCGCGCCCGGTACTGGCGGTGCCTGGAATGAGGGGCGGGTGCGCGTGGTCATGGGGCATGTGGCAAATGAACTCGGTTCCTTCCATCAATATCTGATTGGCACCTCAAGAGCGTCAGCTGACATTCTCAAACGTCAGATGACGATCAACGCCATCATCAATGAACCGCTCAACTGGAATGCCGAGATGGGTAATTCCGCCGCTGTGCAAACCTACATCGATGCGCGCCTCGCCCTGCAAACAAGGCAATCCTACAAAGGCATCTGGCGCCAGGCCGAAGAATGGGTACCCAACCTCAAGGCCGTCTTCCAGGGCCTCTATTACGGCATGGCACCGATCATGCTGTTGTTGGCGTTAACACCGATGGGCGTGACCGTGATCCGCAGCTATCTGTTCGGCTTTGTCTGGATCGAGAGCTGGGGGCCGCTTTACGCCATCATCAATTACTATGTGAACAGCAAGGCGCAGAACCAGATGATGTCCCACGTCAAGACCGCTGGCGGCAGTGCCGGTGACATCCAGCTGGTGGCGCAGGCCGGCATTCAGGCTGTGGAAAATGATATCTCCATTATGGCCGGCCAATTGGCGATGATGGTGCCTTTCATCACAATTGCCATGGTCGCCGGCGTTGGCCGCTATGCCTATCTGGCCTCGGCCGCGCTTGCCGTGCCGCAGGAAGCCATATCATCAACGACGGCCGAGTCCGCGACCGGCAACATGTCGATCGGTAATACCAGCCATGACACCCATGCCTTCCATCAGGAAAGTGCCTTTACGCATAATATCTCGCCTTCCTATGATTCTGGTTATTCTCTGGCGCGCACTGACAGGGGTGGCATGGCCTTTGAGGCACCCGGCGGCGCGCAGGGCCTGCATCATAGCGGTGGCCAAACCACACTTGCCTCCGGCATGAATTATGGCTCACAGATCAACGAGGCGCATACAAACGCCATCGAAACGGCGCAAACCAAAGCCGCCACCGCGCGCACCAACCTCGAAAATGCGTCATCAGCCAGCACCAGCAGCTTTGACAGCTTCGGCAAAACCCTGATGGATGAAAATGCGTTGGCCAGTTCCTTTGGCACCAGCCAGCGCGACAGCATCAATACCAATGTCAGCACTGTACTGGACTACATGAATACACATGGCATTGGTAAGGATTTGACTGATGAGCAAAAACTGGCCGCCGCGCTGTCGGTCGGCGTCGGAACGCCCAAGAGCATGCCTGTCGTCTCAGCCGATGGTAAAATCAGCTATGACGTTGGTGCCAGTGACAAACTCACATATTCAGATGCCCAAAAAATAGCCGAGAGCGACAAGGTCAGCGAGGCGCTGGACAACATCCTGTCGGCCGAACTATCACAATCCAGCACGCATCGCTATGGTGACAGCAATAGTTTTGGTGCCGGCGTTGATGCCCGCCTGTCTGAGATGCGCAACTTCAGCGAGACCGAGGCCCGCGAACTCTCCGAGACACAGCGCCTCCAGGACAGCCTGTCACGGGTAAAATCACGTGGCGGCGGCATCAACACCGATTACAACCAAGCCTTTTATGGCTGGTTCCATGACAATAATATCGGTCCCTCTTCCATGTTGCAGCCCGAAACGGCTGAACAACATCACCAACTGGCTGAACTGCAACAGCGGTTCATGCATGAAGAGGTTCTGCCAAAGGAATTTGGCATTCAGGTCAAACCTGATCTGAAAGGCCAGTATGAGAAAGAGGCGGCGGAACTCGAAGATCGGGCCAATATCGCCGGCACACATGAGGCGAACCGGTCCATCGTGCCTGATGGCGGCTATGTCGTCGAGGAAATGGACAAGGGCCAGGAGCAGCTGCGTCAGGATGGCAACACGGTGCGCGGCATCGTCAGCGACGGACAGGCGGAAACCGAAGGGCAGGTACAGCAGCAGCAGCAAAGCATAGAAGAAAAGGTACAGGACAAACAGAGCCAGACAAAGGCCGGACGGGTGAAGGACAGTGTAAAGGGTGAATGGCTTGATGCCCAAAAGGCGACCGTGGATCTTTGGAATGAATACAGATCAGAGAGCGAAACCATTGATTATGAAGGCGAGAGCAAGTCAGGTCTGATGCCGCGCGACCGGATGGCAGGAAGCAACCCGCCATCAGAACCAGATGAATTGCCCGCTACGGATACAGACAATCAACCTTCAAATCATACTGCCGAAGATATTGTAAATCTGCCATCGGCCAAAACCAGGCCACTGGATGCGACAGGGTCGCGAACAGAATCAGACGAACACCCCTCAGCAATCGACAATCTGGATAACAATATCGCAGCCACTGGCCCACAACCGCCAGACAAGCCGTCATCCACCCCTGCCGAAAGCGATCAGCCAAGCCCGCCAGACAGACAGGGCGAAGCCCCCGCCAGTGATCAGCATGACCAGACCATAGACAATATTACTGATGATTACAGGGAATCACCACGGGATGATTTCAACCATCGGGAAAGAAGCAAAATATCAGATAACAATGACAGCGAACCAGATCACAGGGCTCCCCCCATCAGGGGTAGCAGAAGCCTGCCACAGCGTGGCCCTAAAGATGAGGGGTGGGAGTGATGGGAAGAAAACCGTTGTTAATCGGCGTACAATCCATGCTCTGTGGTACCAGTACCAGAGAGCGAGCCAACGTACCTAGGAACGCTATCACTACTAGACCTATCATTGCCGAAACTATCGCCACGACCACCATTCGCGGGGGCAACAAGAGCGCCGTACTGCGCACCGCTTTTGGAACGAAGAACCATTGCGATAATGAAAGCAAAGATGCTCAGAAAAATCAGTGTTCCAAGATCCGTGCTGGAGTCAGTTTCAGCAGAAAGACCAGCCACAAACGGCACAGAAAAACAGCACAGGACCATACCCAGCCCAAACAGGAAATTACTCCGCGTCGGCAATTCGCTCACTCCGCTGAGCTTAAGGCCCTGCTGGCCAAGGCCGCCCTCGGCCGCCTCACGCATTGGATCTGGCACCGCAAGATACCAGCCATCATTACCCAGCCACGGGTAATGCACCCACATTTCGGTGCTCTTGATCACCGGCACATTATCAGTCGTCACACCTTTCAGGTGCCAGACAGGAATGCCTTTGATCCGCGCCTTGGTGAGTGGCTTTTTGTTGATTTCAGCGTTCTGTTCCATGAACAGAATAATAGCATAACCGGCGAGTCGTATCAAGCCCACGGCGGTCAGGGTACAAGTTACAGGATGCTCATTCCTCCCTGTATCCCGGCGGCGTTACCGCAACATGTGCACACCGTCAACATCGCCACACGAAAACGACCGGACCCGAAGGTCCGACCGTTCGCAGCAAGGGAGAAAAACAACGAAACACCGACTGGTGGCGGACTATCGCTACCCGTCGTAAAACTCAAGAACCAGAATAAGGAAGCCCAGAACGCCGGTCACAGCGAAAATCGTCCGCATCTGCGCCTTCTCAATCAAACCCGTCAGACGCTCTTCCTGCGCTTCCATATCCTTCTGAAGGCCATCGATGCGACCGTTCAGGCGTTCCTCGGACGCCGCGATATCCTTCTTCAGCAGCGCGATATCGTCCTTGGTGGCCAGCCGGTCATTGAGCAAATCGGCATAAGTGTCCGCCAGCACTTCGGCCTGCTCCGCCTTCATGCCGGTCTGCGTCAGGTTTTTTACGAACTTGTGGGTGTCAAATGCAAGATTGCTCATCCCCTGAATATAAACCATGCGCGCGCCTCCGGCAAGCCTTCGGGGATCATCCGCGGACAGCGCATGGCAGCACCATCCGCATCATCATCCACACCGCCCGTCTGTCCATGCAGGGAGCCCCGCCATGCCGCCTGATCCGGAACATCCGCGCGTGCCGCACCACAGTGCCGACGACACGCCCGCGCCGCCCGATCCGATGTTGCCGGCGCTCGCCGTCATCGCGCTGATCGAGGGGGCGCTGTCACGCGGTCTGCTGGCGGACCGCGACGCCGCCGTCGGGGCGGCGCTGACCGCCGCACTGACCCTCGCCGTCGAGACGCACGGGGCGGACAACGAGACGGTCGCCCTCTCGCGCTGCGAGGCGATCTTCCGGCATCTGACGGACGAGTACCGCGCCGGCATCGCCGCCGGCCGCATCAGGGGCCGCTCACGCGGCGGGTTCGAGAGGCAGACATCACGCACAGATCAACAGGAACAGGAGACATCCGGATGACCACATTGTCCAAAGCATCGAAGAAGACCGCGACACCGGCGAAAGCCACAGCAGCGGCACGGGCCAAACCATCAAGGCAGACCACACCGCCGGAGGCCGCACCATCGGCGGAGACAGGGACGGTGCCGGCGGCCGCGCAACATACCCCCGGCACGCGGGATCACGGCATCCCGCCGCCGGTACCGGCCGACCCCGAGGGGGTGGTGATCGAGATCCCCGTCATCGCCACGCGCCTGTCGCGGCTGGCGCGCTGGTGCGGCGGCGGCGCGCGCGCCTGCTCGGTCGCCGAGCATTCGGTGCTGGTCACAAAGATCATGGAGAGAGCCTTCATTGATGCCGGACAAGAGATCGACACCCCGTTCATCGCCCGTGCCCTGCTCTTTGGCCTGCTGCATGACGCGCATGAGGCTTTTACCGGCGACATGACCCGTCAGGTACAGGGCTGGTACGCGGCCGAGCTGCCGGGCTTCGCCGAAGCGCGGACGCGTCTCAACGGGGCCTGGGACCGGGTGATCCTCAAAGCCGCCGGCATCGGGGAGCCGGAAGCGCTGATCATGACGGCGGTGGCGCAGGCCGATGAGATGGCGGGCGAGATCGAGCGCGGGGTGCTGTTCGACGGCGAGGCCGGCAGTGCCATCGGTGACAAGGTCGTTCACGGCTGGCCGCCGGAGCAGGCCCGCCACGCCTTCATGACGCTCTACGAGCAACTTCAGGCCGTACTGAAAGGATGAAGTGATGCTCAGGATATTGCATGGATGTGCCGCACTGATACTTGTCGCAAGCCTGTCGATGCCAGCGTTCGGCCAGACGATCGGGGATGCGACTCCCGCCGCCACGATATCGGCACCACCGGTCAGTGCGCCGTCATCGCGGGATGACCCGGATTTCGGCGAGGCACTGCGGGCTTGGCTGCTCGCCAATCCCGAGATATTGCTGGAGATGGCGGCAAAGCTGGACGAGAAACGCGAAGCGGCACTCACGGCCGGGGATCAGGCGCTGATCGACACGCATCATGACGCGCTGTTCAATGATAAGCGCGATGGCCGTATTGGTGATGGTACCCCCGCCTTTGTCGAATTTGTCGATTACAATTGCGGGTTTTGCCGGCGCAATCATCCCGACGTCAAAGTATGGCACAAAACCAATCCGGACAGGCAGATTGTCATCAAGGAATTTCCGATCCTTGGCCCCGGATCAGACGCGGCGGCACGGGCGGTGCTGGCGGTCAAAGCCCTGCATGGGATGCGGGCCTGGCAGGCCATTCACAACGCCTTTTTAGGGCTTAACGGCCAGCTTGATGAGACCGGCATCGAGGCGCTGTTTGCTGAATT
>JAOWAW010124996.1:0-12053 GCA_028565695.1 Nicola tetela
ACATATGTCGCATGAACACAAGTGTGCATGTATTGCAGACTTGCTAGGTTGCATACCGGTACCCACCTTAAATCTTATTGCAGTTGGTGAGGCGGCCACAGAAACTCCAAAAATAATTCAAGACTGGTATGATATGTGATGCCGGTAAAGCAACCAGCGCTTTGGTAGTTTTTCACATGATGAGTAAAAAAAAGAAAATTACCTTATAAACATACCTTGCATCATCACAAACTTTCTTCCCCACAAAAGTGCGAAATTTTTGGGGACTGCAAACATTTTTCCCGCTCAGTTATTTCCTTATACGGTATGCCGCTAGTAGCCAATGGTATGCATAGTAGTGTTCTTCCTGGCCCACAGAAATTGTGAGGAGAGCTAAGTGAAGTATGCGCGGATGAAATCGAGATAATAAGTTTGAGGCTTAACCATTGCGGGAGAGCCCCGGCCCACGGCCCGTACTCTTACTGCAACATGTGACAAGTTGTGGCTCTTGCACTGGTGCACTACTAAAGCGCACCCTGTGTGGATAAAAATAGTAGGGGCTTACCCCAGAACCATGCCTATACTATACTTGCAGGGCTCGTATATGTTACAGTGCAGCAGTAATTTTAGATGCAACACTAATTGTCGTATATACAATATGTGTATGTGTGTGCACGTAGTGTAAGTATGTGTATACAAGTGTATGTATGTTTGTATAGTGTTTGTATACATATGTGCATGAGTATATGTGTGTGTAGGTGCATGTGCATATGTATGTGTATGCATATGACTCTGTGATACATGCATAGAAAGGATATCGGGTACTTTATTTTGGACTTTTATTACTGGTATACCACCGAATAGAGCTTAAGGTTGTCGGACTCTGCCCGTATTTGTACCGTAGATCTACGCTTGCATGCATTTGGTGCTATTCTTTTGGCCCTTGTGTCAACTTCACTACCGATATGAGTACTGACATATGAAAATGAAAATATCCTACTTGCAATCGCGTTTGGACTGTAGTCCTTGTAAAAGCCGTGCTGGTGTAAAAGCCACAGAAGCTATTTTTGGGTTAGAACCGCATGAAAAGGTAGTAGCTGATGTGCAGAAAAATATGGTATGTGTATATACAGTCGAACCTGGGAATTACAGACACCAAATGGACTGAGGCGGTGTCCTTAATTTGCAGGTGTCCTTAATTCCCAGTTGCACTCACTTCTACACAATATACACCTCATTTTGATTGATATGATGTAGGGAAACAATATATTAGCTTCTTTTGTGCTATACATCTATTACGCTTTAAAATAGTCATCTTATCAACAACCAGAATGCGTGAGCAGAAAGCAAACAAAGTAAGATATTATTTCTGGATTCCTCGACTAGACTGAGCAACTTGTTTGTGAGAAGCTTGCTACATGTTTTGTGTTTTGTGTCACAGTACACATAGTCAAGATCAATGACATGATGCGCACACGTGCATTTATGCATTCTGCATGCTTCATATACTAGTATGTGCACACTTGGCTGGTGCCATGCATATGCGGGTATGACAAAAAACTCCAGAAGCAAAAATCCAAACCACATGCCTGTACTGTCTGTATTTACCAGCTTCAAATCTGTATAAAATGATACCTTGGGCGCTCTGGATGCGTCCACATTTCGTAATTTGACAAGTGGCCACATTTCTAAGTGTCCGCGTGTATCAAAACACACAAAATCAAAGGGATTGTAACAAGCTGCCCGTATTCTAGAGGTGTTCGTTTTTCTCAGGTGTCCGCAAGGACAAGTTTGACCGTACATTATCAGAGTACTTATATGTGCATATGTGTATATGTGATGGCTGGGTGTATGTGTATGTGCGATTGAATACATGTGTGAATGCATATGGGTGTGTGTTATGAATCAGTATGTACATGTAGAATATATATGTATGTATGTGTGCATGTAGATTCATGTGCATCTCTGTGAGTGAGCGTGTGTGTGAACTGAAAGTCGATTGGGAGAGAAATGTGTCGACAAGAGAACACACCACAGTTGCAAGGAGAAAGACACATAATAATAATGGTACAAAAAAAGCAAACAAGTGGTGTGCGCATGAAGCCATCATAAGCCATATGGTATACGTATAGTGGATGCCTAATGCCACGCGAAGTCCACTTTGAAGAACTCATTGAAGCTCTACATTGCATACAGGACTAGGACCGGGTTGCTACAAGTTGCAACAAAGCTAAGCTGCTTTGGTTGGGACAAACGAGGTTGTATCTGTGTTTACAGCGACAGAGTTCCTTGAGCTCATGCTCATTATGCAGTCTACCATGTAGATCTCGAAGACGTGACTAAAACAAGCCTACGTGCATGAAGCACAGTGTCGGCATGCTGGAAATGTTGCAGCTTGGCAGAACCAAATCCACCTGCATGCATTCTACTGCATGAGTCATGTGGCCCTTTCCATCAAAAGTTCAGAGCTCACGGCAACAACTGCAATTGAATTAGCTGTGGGTCCAGGACTCCCTATCGCTATCGATATCCGAGAAAAACAATTTCAAAAGTTCAGAGCTCATGGCAACAGCTGCAATCAAATCAGCAGTGGGCCTGGGACTCCCTGGCGTTTAGAATTTGTTCCTCTTTCCTTTTTTTCACACGGTTTCGGAGAGGTTTTTCTCTGGCAATGTATTTAGAAAGGTAGATCTTGGTTCATGGCATACATTACAAACAGCTGCAGCTGTGCTACATGGCTCAGTTGAAGTATGTACACCTTCCCACCATACATATTGATCGGGAAAAAAGATGCGATTAGCGCACACTGGCTAGTAACGGTTGCAGGGTGACGGACACACAGACAGACAGACAGATGGACATGAATTAATCAATTGTCTGTGGAGCCCTCCTCAGTCCCTACGGGCCTGACAACGGCAATAACCTCATTCATCAGTTGTCATGGTACCAGGTTGCTGCCATATCCTTTGTCAGAAGTGGAAGCTCTTGTAAGGTAGCAGCCTACGTTAGTTTACACATGTTCTTATCACCTGCTTCAGGAACTTTATTCAGACCATATGGAAGTGTGCATCACTTAGCACCATCGCTGAGTGGTCGATGCACATGTGCATTGCTGGCAAAAGAGAAAGTTCTATGCAAGGTCAGACTGGCGCCAACCCTTATGATGCGGTGATCTACACACCTCTAGGCCTCTGCAGCCTATCACTCGTGCACCTTGTGGTAGATCAATGCGAAGGTTGAGGACAGTGTGCATGTACCAAATTTGCCACTAAGTGGGAATCTGCCCATGAAAACATTTCTATGTGTAGAAGATCCCCAAGACAACAAAGACTCCTAAATACGTGCCATGAGACAGCTAGTTCCAACTGAGCTGAAAGAGTACAAGGTGTCGCATGTAACCTCCTCTACATACTTGTGTGGAATTATAGGCAAGGTGACTTTAGAAAAATAAAACGCGGATTGACACTGCATCCCTGAACTAGTTGGCCATACCACTGAGCATGACTTAAACTGTGAGCACAAAAATAGCACAGCATGATACACAGTCTCAGCAGAATATTATCAATCCTGACTAACCTCCACTACAATCGTGTGTCCAACAGAAAGTGCCTCCAACAGCCTGTCAACATCACCTGATCGAACACGGCCATTGAAGACAAAAGGATTTCCACCCATCCATTTGAAGTACTTCTCATATTTCTCTTTGAGAAAGAGGTACGTATCAGTGGCCAATCTGTGGGCCTCTTCAGAACTCTTGATCTGATCTGCATGCGAGAAGGCAACAAAGAGTGGGGGTGGTTTGTGCTCTGCAAAGGTTACAGGATCTCGTGTGGCAATGACAAACGTGATCCAGAAGCTACCGGACTTCTTCATGCATTCTACATCATACTGGAGCTTCACTATGATAAGATAGAGGCCAAACATGGTAACAACAATGGGACGGTGACTGGCGATGAACTGGAGTTGACCACCAAAATCCAAGACACGCAACCGCCGACCACCATCCAAATAAATTTTCTTCAATGCCACACCAGGTGTGCGTTGAGCTAGATACTCAAATGAGCCTTCTGCTGGTGGAGGTCTTCGTGAGCGGAAATATGCAGCAAGAGCAGAACTGGTTACAGTGTTGAGGAACTGTGTCTTGCCAACAGCTTCATCTCCAAGGACTGCTAAGCGCACTGTTTTTGGTTTCCCTCGTTTGAAATGAGCCACTTGCATGTCAGCACCAATGGCCTGCAAAAAAAAAATAACGCCACCAAGATGGCAGGACATGTACTCTCACTAAAGAACAGAAACAATAGCATTTACTATAAGCCTGGCAATGTCCAAGATCTGCTCTAGATTATGATCATGTATCCGTTATGTTACAGTTATGCACAAACCGATCTGTAAGAAGAGAGAATCCTGCTACAGTCCCGATGCCGTGGTTCAACTATCTTTTGATTCATATGTTCACAAGATAAGCTTATGATAGAGCCCCTCAGTGACAACAACACACACCACGCAAGAGCACACCCAGTTACAGAGAAGTGGCATAGTCTTCTGCATGAAGTTTGTACAATATATGTTAAAGCTGTATACAATGTTTAAAGTTTAAACCACATACAATGTTATAATTTAACAATTGTTTGCAAGGATACATATAGATACAATGTTACATCTGCATGTAATGTTACAGCTTGATAAGATGTTAGCAGAACCATGGATATGAGCCACATCTACCAAAACTGAATGACAATAATAGCAAGTGGATTCCCTGACATCATCACATACCACACCAAGGTGGAACAACAACTTAATATTATTAATTTTGATGAACAAAAACCAAGAATCCTTCTAAGCCAAACGTGTAGCCTTGCCTTGAGATGACGCCGTATTCGGTCAGTGTAGCCAACATCAGCAGGCGTGTCGCCTAACTGAAAGGGCACATGTAGCAAACCAAGTTGCGATGTTCATTTTGAAAATACACATGAGAACTGTGCATCACACACACACACGCACGCACACACACGCACACGCACACACACACACGCACACACACACACGCACAAACACATGCACGCACACACACACGTGCACACACACACGCACGCACGCACACACACACACACACACACACACATGGTTTCTGTACAGACTGGCAGTGATTGACTGGTGAACGGGCCAATTGCTGCTACTGTAATTTTCATTTCACTTCTTGTCTTTTGTGTGTGATATGTGCTCTGTTGCTTACACCTTTCTTTTCAGATTGACACACACACACACGCACGCACGTACGCACACGCGCGCGCATGTGCATTACACACACAGATAGGAGTCTGTGTACTTTGTCAGTGTTCTGAGGAAACTTGGCAGTTGTCTGCAGACCAGAGGTGAGACCCATGGTGGTCTAGTGGTTATGATAGGAGAGTGCAAATCCTGAAACCCTGGTTCGATCCCTGGTTGTGGCTCTCCATTTTTCCTCAATTTCTTTCTCTTTCTTTCTTTATTTATTTTTTCCTTCTCCCTTAATAACACACACACATCACCCTCCTGATCTTCATTGGTATTTTTGCACACGTTTTTACCACATTCTTCTTTTTTGTTTCTTTTGTCACATGCATATGTTCTTAGTTGCTTATAGCCAGTTCACCCAGCAAGTTGTTAAGAACATTCGTTCCATCTTGACGCCTGGCAGCTGTAAATTTAAGTTCCAAGTGTTAGCTAGCATGAAAGCGAGAAAATGATTGATAATGATTCTCCTGAAACGAATGGTTATAGCAACCAACTCACCTTATTTCTGCAGTCCATTGTAGCACCCCTGTTCAGTAAAATCTCAATTGCTGTGGAGGAGCCCTCCCTTGCTGCCACATGCAGAGGTGTATCGCCAATCTGCAAAATGAAACCGTGGAGGATAGTTTCAACTTTAGACTTACAGTTACAGAATGTGCTCAACACAAGTGCATCCGCTCCCCATTATACACCAGAAAGAGTCATTAATCTCTTGCAAACGACACTTGCCAGTGCAGCACACCAACTATGGACAAGCCAGGCCTACAGTATTCCCATTAGAATGAAGTACTTTGCTGAAAATTCCAAAAGACCTGGGTCATGCATTCAGTCCATGGAGCTCAACGTATCAGAGGTATGCAGCGTATATTCTATGTATACAGAATGACCAGTTCCTGCACACTGCATGTACACTGTCACAATATACTTTGTACATGTGTGGACATAGACTAGATCTAGGTCTTTGAGCATTTCATCTAGAAACCCAGGGTCTTAACAATTATTCCCCAACAGATACCTGAAAACTGTCAGATGCAGTTTCATCACAATTGGAAAGGTGCTGTGGTCAGTAATGTAAGGATGTTTATTTCCTCAAACAGGCTGGTGCGAAATTTCTTGAGTTATTGGCAGATGAATACAACTCCCAAATTATCTCTAACAGATGGCAATGGCAGATGTTTAATTTATCGCCTGCCTGTCAGTTTTCTTGCATGTCCAATAAAGCTGCAATACACTGACACGAAGTCTATTGTACCCTTTCACATTTTTGGCAGAGTATTCTTTTTAGCCCTTGTTTAGTTGAATCTGCTTAAGTCCACTCATGGCAGACTGATCTACCTAACAAATTTGGGAAGTCAGGAACTTGCTTTCTGGGCAGGGCTTTTGGCTGGGTATACGTAGAAACTGACAATTTCATGATGTGAGGGCTGCATTGAAGGAGCAAATTCATATCCTTGGACTGCATGGCAGGATGTTCAAAACGCTTGTTCTGAAAAGCTCACTTTGCTGCATTTCTGGAGGCATATCTCAACAAAGGAAGGTCTAATCACAGAGAAACTTTTAACACTTCTAGTTGGATATCTGGTCTACAAAATGGAGCCACAGATTCTCGAGCAAGTGTCCCGTTTTGAACTTCTACACAGTTGAAGGATGACTGATATGGAAAATCAGCTGATGTGCTGGTTTATTATATTCTATATAGCTAGATGAAGATTCAAGAAACTGTTGCTTCACATTTTTGAAGAATGTCAGAAGCTGTCCGTTTGTCAAGGTTCAGCCCGATCAATTCAATTCAAAATTTCACCTACATGTACAATTTTTTCTCTGCCCTCATGAGGAATATTTTAGTGATGGTTTCACCAAACTTTTCATTAGGCTGTATGTTGTTCAGTGATATTATGGAACTTTAGACATTTGATGACTTCCTCTGAGGGAATAACCGCCCTTAAGGATGACAATATAGTATAAGGGACACTAGCCTTCACATAACTGCTGACATACATCCTCCCTAAATCTTGTGTACCGGCAACTTCCATAGCATTACTGTTATTTCCTCTCTTTGTTGATTAACAATACAGCACTGTATTTCTTATCATTATTATTGGAGAGCTTAGGAAACTCCAAAACGGGTCTCAAGGGTGGGACTTCTACACAAGTCTCACTTGGTGTCAATGTGAGGTAAGGGATGGTCCCAAGTCATGAGGAATGTCCAAGTGACGTTTGTCATGGGTTTAACCCTTGACCTTGCCATTTGGGCTTGACTCATGAAAACGAGTCAGAGGCCTCTGACTCGTAAAAAATGAGTGCTTCACTCAAATAACGAGTGGCACTTGTACCAAATTTGGCGACTTGTATGCCACACATGTGAAATTCAAGAGTCCCCTGCCTCTCTGATATTAGAGTTTCATCTTTACACTCTAAACTACGATATTCAATTGATGTGAAAGACTAAAGTAAATGGCAACAAATGCACGATACGGATATACAGCAGATTCCATAGCAACACGTATAATCAACTAATAGACTTTACCAACACGTATAATAGACTAATAGACTTTACTGTAGATGCATAGCTTTTCCGTTAACCCGCCATTACATGGGCTCTGTGCATATATGACCAGTCTTTTCAGATTTGTTTAGTGCTGGCTCTTAACATGTTGTCCCTTCATGTCCTAGACACTGGATGCATATGTGACAGCGTCAACGACTGTTCAATTAAGAGAGCACCTTGACTACAGCACATGTGTGGTGTATGAGGGTACACCCCCAACAAACTTATCTGCTCTAACATTAATACGCATTGTCTCCAAACACGAGTATATTACTATTTAGCTTCTATAACTTACACTGCTTTTGTAGTCCACAGTGGCTCCACTGTTCAGTAAAGTCAGAATTGTTCCTTTGGCATCATACAATGCTGCCAGATGCAAAGGTGTATAGGCACGCTACAACAGTGGATACAGAAGGCGTGTCTTAATTCCCACAACGTGAGTTTTTGCCAACTGAAATTAACAACTGCAGCATAGATGCATGCTTCTCTGCTTCACATTGGAACACGTAGATGTATGACTGTGAGGCTTGGCAAGAAAACTGGCAACTTAGCTCACACTTCAGCAGTTCTGTCTTTACCACACAGTGTTGCATGTTGCTGAGAAATATTTACAAACTTGACCATTAGTGGAACCTCCACAGGTCTCATGGCCTCTAGCAACTGCTGCTACAGAACATAGCATAGTTTTAGACTGTAAAATACATACCATAGTGTAATACACGATGGATGCATGTTGCACGTGCTTTGCCATGCTTGGTATAGGTCAGCTTCTTAATGTACAAGCTACACCAAAAAAACTTTCTGAAGCACAGGGCTTTGCCACTGCATGATCAGCCGATGTTTGGCAAATTCAACAACAGTCACAGTGATTGCTTTACAGAAATTGCGCAAACTCTGCACCATAGTTCCTCACAGCACAGAACCTAACACTTATATATTATATAAATTAGTAAACAGGGAAGCTGACAGATGGATGAACAAAGACACATGCAAACAGACACACACACACAGACACACACACACACACAAACAAACAAACACAACAAACTGCATTGATCACGTGCATCTTCACAGTCCTCTACACACTTGCTACATTGCGTTGTTTTGCTAATGCTGAGTCGCAAATATCCTTCACTACCACACATTTGAAGAGGGGTAAAAACATGCAGAGAAGCAACTAGCAATTAGTACGGCACAATTGTTACCAGGACTGGGTCGATTCCAAATTGTTGTTTCATCTGGTTGGTCCCAGTGAGTACCCTCCTTAAATCATATTGAGTGATTCATGCACACCATTGAATGTCACGAGGAGATCAGCATACATGTACACACCGACTTTGGTGATAGCCATAACTTACATCATCTCTGCTTTTACAGTCCACAGTAGCACCACCATCCAGTAAGATCTGAGCTATTCCATTGGTGTCGGTGTACCTTGCTGCTGCCAGATGCAAAGGTGTAGTGCCATACTGGAGCAATAGATATACAGAACATGTCTTACCAAGAACTGTAGCCAAATATTCTGTACATGTAGAAAAGACCTGAAGAAATGCATTTGTTATAATATATACTACTATAGAATTTTTGCAAAGCAACTGTGCATATAACTATGTATAATTTTATGATACTATATACATGCACTCCACTCTAGCACAGCTGTCAAGTTGCCATAAAGTAACCTTAATCATCACACTACTTGCTATCAACTAACCTTAATCATCACACTACTTGCTATCAACTGACCTTAATCATCACACTACTTAACTTGCTATCAACAAACCTCAACCATTGTATGAGATTTACGTAAGACTCCATAATTTTTTATTGTTGTCATAGTGACATTTTTTTGGTTTGTGATTGCGCATGCATCACAGTCAAAGGCTTGTCTTCTTGTGAGAATCCAATCATGAATGAGAGAAAAGGTGAAAAGAAACTTATGTGCGATGAGCAATGGAAGTCAGTTATGGTATGTCGGATATTAGATGAAGTGCAGGTCTCCCTGCGTAGCAAAGGGAACAGGATTTCTTTTGGCCTTCATCTAATAATTTACAACCATCACACTACACCCTATCAATGAACCTCAACCATCACACTACATGCTATCAACTAACCTCAACCACCAAACCACATGCTTTCAACTAACCTTATCATAAACATCCAAACCGTCATGTTTCTCCACCAAAAGGCGACAGATTTCAGCATGGCCATGCTCAACTGCAAGATGGAGTGCTGTCTGGTGATCCTGGCAAATGCCACAAATAGTATGGGCAACTTTACATATGGGTGCATTCAATCGGTGCTAGAACTGTGTGGATCGGTTTGATTAAATGGCTATGTGTGTCTTTGCTTATCCCAATCTCAAGACTGTGAATTGATCCTGAAATCAATCACCTGGAAATTTCACAATCAACAAAAACAGTATGAGTTCAGAGAATTTCCATTTGCTACCACTTTCAAGAAGAGCATGGTTTCAAGTGAAGGTATGTCTCGCAGCTGAGTCTGACCCTAGCTATTCCTACCGATTTCATAGCCAAAAGGCTTCTGGAATCAAGAGAGGACACCTGCTCATCTGTGGTCACATATTTTGTTGTACCAAAGCCTAGATGATCAGGCGAAAACATCATCTATTACAAATTGCGACACTATGGGTGTCAGTGACTTCAACATACCATTTTAATTCATCATAATTATTATATATTACTATCTGCAGTTGATATAAGAACATTGTCTTGTTCCTATTTGCTGTTTATTTCACCATGGTCACAGAGTTCATGTACTTCAACCCAGCCATTCACTTTTATCTGTCTCATGTTATCCTAGCCTATAATTGATTGTACCCAGTGTTATTGAATTTTATGTTCCACAAGATACGCAGGGGACTAACAATGAGTTGGGTCACTATCATGTCAGTGCCTTAAGCTCAAATGCAATGTTAAACAAGAGGTTCAGTTGAGTGCTTTGATCATGTACGTCTTATAGTGTGCATGTGTGTGTTAGCGTGTGTGTATGTGTGTGTGTGTGTGTGTCAAGTCAGAAGAAATTGCTCCAACAGCAGCTTGTAATTGTCCCCCCCCCCCCACACACACACACAGAGTGAATTTGAAATGCCAAACATACAGTTGTGGAGCTGACACCAGGTGGTATACAGTACTGATGTGTGAGCCTGTGTAAGTCACAGGAACGAGTTTTGCCAGTTTTGACAGCAAGCATATGGTATACAAACTTACAGAGTGGTAACTTCCAAAAGCAAATATAATACAGCAGCAGCAGAATGGCCCATTTATCAGTCAATCACTGTCATGCTTCGTACATCAAGGAAAGAGAGAGTTGATTTAGAAAAAACCTACACTTTAATACAACTAAACCTGCCGGATCTGTTTCAGGACCTAATCGAGACAGAGGGGGCTGTAAGGTATGGCAGCGGGTCCCAAAGCCATACAATAGGATAAGCAAGATGAGTTAGAGGTAACTGAAATGCAAAAAAGTAGTGCATTCTGGCAAATCTGTTACGATGGTGTTGTTATCATGTCTGAGAGACGGGAATTCAGTTGTATGCGTATGAGCTTGGTGGTGAGCCATCCATGGTACAAGTATAGGATTATAGTATTTGACTAGTTTTGAGTTGTATTGTATCACTGCATAGCCTATGCGTGGGTGCAGACTGAATCTGGTCCCCCTGTTTACACTGTACTATGCATGAGACCAAAGGTTATGGCAGAAAAAGTTAGATGTAGCAGCCAAAATGCAACAAAGGGAAGCAAAACAACAAAAGGATTGGAAAGGGAACTGAGGACAAGAACAGGAACCAAAACCATAATGCAATTTTGAAACTGAAGGAAAGATTAGGGTGGGAGCAAAGGAAAGAAAGTAAGAGAGGCTATAGCTAAAAAGAAAGAAGAAAAAGGAAAAGAAGAAGAGGAAGAAGTGTGCGTATGTGTGTGCATGCATTAGTGTCTGTGTGTGCATGTGCACGCACGCACGTTAGTGCGTGTGTTTGTGTGTGCATGTTAGTGCACATATGTGTCAGAGTGTGTGTTTGCATGTCATTGAGTTTGACTCCCTTAGGGCATTTTTGTCAGTTCACAAAACTATTGGTACATCATGTAATCTTTCCAAGTGTAAACCACTTACTGATGAATCCTTAGCAATCCAACTTGCGCCTTTCTCCACTAAAATGCGACAAACTTCAACACGTCCCATTTCAGCTGCAACATGCAGAGGTGTCCTTCCATTTGGCTGAAAATTGCAAATCAAA
>JAOWAW010125007.1:0-12053 GCA_028565695.1 Nicola tetela
TGCTGAAGTGGGTCGTGCTGAAGTGGGGGCATACATTGATTTTCAACTACATATAGTCTTACTAGTATTGATATAAGAAGAGGATTGCTGTATATACTAGTATGATAACTACTGTATATATATACTAGTATGAAATACACTGTATTATATATGATATATATTCAAGTTATACTATATAGTATCATATATACTGTATATACTAGTATGATATATGCTGTATTCGTATATACTAGTATGACATATCCTCTATTAGGGCTGAAACGAATCATCCGAAGGTTCGTTAAACCTTCGTTAAGACAGCACTAATGAATATTCTTTAACGATAACAAACAAACGAATCTTTTTTTCTTTTCCTGCACAACCAGCAGAGTCGCAACACTTTCAATGTTGTCTGGCCCAGCGGGGCTCGCACTGTACTGCTGTAGTCGCCAGCCAGCAATGATTCTTAGTTGTCTTTAATACTAGTAACAAAATGCAAGTGAAATATGAGTACATGTACTATACTGCTAGTACAGTAAAACCTGTGTTAGCGACCACCGTACTAAGTGACCACCCTGCATTATGCGACCAGTGACTGCGACCAGTGACTGCGACCACCCGTTTTGTTTACCTGTTAAGCGACCACGGTACGTCTTGCGGAAAAACTTTCTTCTTGTACCAAAAGTCTGAAGTTTTTTCCGTTCCAACCGGCAGATCTATCGTCAGCCAGGGGCCCAGTCGCATCTCAGCAGATACAATGCAATGCCAAATGTTGCGTAGAGAGCGATGTCCTCTGCAGCGCGCGGCGTGTGGCACCGGCTACTGGCTACATGCCAGGCCTCAACCTGGGGCGGAGTGCTAGCACACGCGACCCACAAACACAAGCAGACTGGGTATGAATACGCCACCAGCTGTGGATGTTGCAACCAGGCGAGCAAACTTCTGTCACTGTACTGGGTAGTACTACCGTAGCTAATGCTTTCAGGGCTTGTATACATGGCTAGGTAGTAGTAATAGTTCTACTGAAATTTTCAAAGTTTCCTAAAGAACATGCTCAAAGGTTTGTTCATTAAGCTAAAGAAGGTTCGTTAAGGAAATTTCAGGGTTTGTTTCACCCCTATCCTCTATATACTAGTATGATATATACTCTATATACTAGCATGATATATACTGTATTTACATGTACTTGTATGATAATTTTTGTATTGAGCTGAAACTGGTACAGAAAAAAATTGGCCATAAAGACTAGTACTAGTAGTATGGAGAATTGGTGCAGACATTACACTTTTCTACTAGTACGTACTTCATTCCAGAATTGCACATTTCCGTAATGTGATGTCATCATGTTTTGGGTGCTTTTCAAAATATTTTAATGTACATGAAATTTTAGTATCCTGGCCTTCGCATCCCAGCCCTCGCACCCTGGCCCTCACAATATGAAATATACAAAGGTAAAATGCAAACAAATAATTCAATTTACATAGAGAGAGAGAAGTAGATAGATAGATAGATAGATAGATAGATTGATTGATTGATAGATAGATAGATAGATTGATTGATTGATTGATAGATAGATTGATTGATAGATAGGTAGATAGATAGATTGATTGATTGATAGATAGATAGATAGATTGATTGATTGATTGGTTGATTGATAGAGAGAGGGAGAGACAGACAGACAGACAGACAGACAGACAGAGACAGAGACAGAGAGAGCAAGAGAAGAGAGACAGAGGGAGAGACCGAGAAACAGAGAGAGAGGGAGAGAGAGACACACACAGTGGGAGAGGGACGTTTTCTGTGGTATAGCGGGAAGCAAATGTGTTTTTTCTATGCTTGATGTGGTGGTATTGCCGAGGGCATCTCTGGAGCCTGTAGCTGAGTATGTTCCTCTGTAAGCTGTATTGAATAGCTAGAATGCATGAAAAGTATCAAATATTTTTTGATAAGGTAACGATGAAAATTTTTTCTGTACCCAGTAGAGTAATCACAGCCCTATAGACCTTTACATTTACAAACGCAAACCGAAACTGATTTGTGACAATGGTGGTGAACGCAGTAGATGGTGCCATTCTTTAGACCAATGTTGCATTCTGTATAACTATTGTGGGGGTTGTCTTGTGGTTGCATGTTAGGTAGTCTTCGAGCCACCAGGGATGCTCGCAGAGAAGGACATAGACTGGCGAGCTGATTGGGCCCTCAATAAGACCATGGGTCACTGCTCGTGCAGAACTGATAAAGCTTCGGAACTCATGATCTCGATTGCACACACCTCGTTCCTTTAACTGAATGTAGATCTCATTTGCATTAGATGTCTTTGTGATGTAGAAATGCATTGTCACATCCCTGTGTGGTTTTGACGCCTGGTAGCACACACTTGCCTTCCTCATCGCAGTCTCACGTAATGCAATAATTTAAGTATCCCAGCCCTCTCCCTTATCAATTATGGGCGATGAAGCCAGAGGCATTTTCGCAAGGTGTCTCATGAAAACTGTTCTTATCACTGCTGTGCTGGGATTCCGTCTTCATGTTATACCAATGCTGTTGTTGACTGGCTTCTTTTTCAGAGGTTTAGCCAAAGTTGTTGCTATGCCAACATCACTTGAACTGTTCCATGCCACTCACATGAACAATGTGCAATTGAGTGATGTACTCACAGGACAGGTCAAGTGGAGTTTTGGTGAGATCTCTTGTGTGTGTGTGTGAGTGGGTGTGTATGTTGTACTGTCTCACATAGTTATGTGTCTCCTCGGGCAGTGTATGTTCTATCTTTCCACTTCCTTCTTGCAGCTGCTGCTGTTACTTTCTCTTCCCTCTCTCTCTTTTCATTAATGTATTTTGCTTCTCTCTTCCAACCTGCCTCTTCCTTTCTCTCTTCATATTTTCCTCTTTGCACTGTCACTCTTCCTGTCTCTGATTTTCAGTTGGTCAACTCGTTGAAGTAGTGGCCTGTCTTATTCTTTAAGGAATAGCTCGTGTTCAAAACTATATGCCAGTGTGTAGTTTCTCTTTCTCTTTCTTGTTTCAGATTGTCCAGCACATCTTCAACAAACAGAAATATGCAAGATGTGTTTGTTTGCAGACCGTGAAGTTCTTGTGGTTTTGAAAGATGGTCGTCTGGTACTGTTGGATCATCGACAGCATGGTGGTTTAGTGTCTGAGTTTGGTCAAGAAGGATCAGTCTTCAATGAGCTTGTTCACAAAGAAGAAAGGCATGTGATGTGTAGTTCTTCTGGAGAGAAAACTTTGGATAGTAAAAATTTGAAAGGAAAGGAAAAAGGGTCGTCTTCTGCTCACTGCCCTCAACATCCTTTTAAAAATGGCTGCACATCTCTCCTTAAGAGCTCTCCTGTTTGCGAGGAAGTCAGTGATGAAAGTAGTGATTCAACTGTTCATCACCATGATGACACAAGTGGTAGCCATACTGGACATCACTGTTGCTGTGCAAATAGAGGAAGCCATTTCGCAGCTGGTGTTGACAATAGAGAGTATTGGAGAACTACTGAGAGCACTGCAAGTGCTTCAGCATACACTGCATTAGTAATGGACAGTTCAGTTATGCAACTGAGTCATTCAAAGCAGCTGCATATGTTTGATACAAGACAATGTTCTAAGCCAGCCTCTACAACGACTCTTTGTGACTTGCCATTGTCATGGAAACATTTGCAGTTGGAGGTGGGTGATTTGAGGTCTAGTTTAAAACTTTTTTGTGAGTTTGAATCAAAATCTCTTTGTTTCAGTCAGTCTGGCTGCTTGTGATGTACAAATACAGCACAACCTGTGAATGTGGTTGGTGAAGGGACTTCCCTGCCAAAGTAGACAGTAACAATTGTATTAGTCACTCACAAACCAGTCAGAAAGGCTTTAGCTTTTAATGGTATTTTGCCTAACCCAGCAAAGTAATCCCTGCCACTCCTTCCAGGATATGGTGAAACGATTGAAATTTTACTCTTGTAAAAGCATTCATGCTCAAGTAGAGTGGATTTTTAAAAGGTTTTCTGCTATAAGGGTGGCTATTGCTCGTGGGACTTCGTACATAACCTTCAATTTTATCAGACTTCTTCGTCTCTGCAGGGAAGTACTGTAATTGGAGTATATTTCTTGTACATGCAGTTTCCAAAGGCTGGCCTTTTCGTAGCTACGAATATTTGTGCCAAACAATTTCCATTCCCACACTGTTGCGCCAACACACACGACTCTGCTGCCATGGGCAACGTAGTCCACCGCTCTTAACTTCCTGGCTGGCTAATCACTGTGTGAAACCATGTGAATCTTTTTAAATGTTGGTTCGAGATTAATACTGGTTCATTTGCTTCAACTATGAAAACTACAAAATTTTATCACATACAAAATACAATGTGATTACAGTATTCATCCTGTAAGCCTTTCAGCAAAAAAGTGATAAATTATATCGCCCATAAAAGGAGAATATGGCCATTGAAAATTTAAATTTTTTCTAGAGCTCTTACGGTTTTGTTTTGCTCCTATCCACCTGAAGCTAGGCATGTGGGCATCCACAAGCTTTTATAAAACAGTACTAGAGTTTTATTTTGAAGTGTGACAAAGTGGAGAAACGTTTTGAAGTGTGACAAAGTGGAGAAATGTTTTGAAGTGTGACAAAGTGGAGAATGTTCTCATTTGCATTACCATAATTGTAGGAATATAAGCCCCGATGGGGTGTAAGCCACACCCCCAGTTTTCCCCATTCTGATATCAATTGGTCATATTTCACCCTATACTGTAGCACATTCGGTGTATAAGCCACAGGGTGACCTTTTGGGGGAATTTTCAGCAATAAAACTGTAGCTTATATCCCAACAATTGCGATATTCCAAATTTTTGACTTCCGTGTGTGTATTTACACTCTGTTTCCTTCCAAATATATAGAGTTCTCCAACAAAAGAATTCTTATCAGTGTCTGGTAAGTAATTGTCACAGTTTCCAAAGCTGGAATTTTCTTTGGTTGTCTTTAAGATGGTGTCAAAATGTAAAAATGGCAGTTTTTTTATGTTTGTGTATATCGTAAAATTGCTATTTACTAGTAGCATCTCCTCAAACTAGCATCACTCCTTATTTAGCACTTCATCATCATGTGCTACAAAAAAATAAGTACCTACCAATATATTCCTCCGCATGCGAAAGCAGTATACAGTATATGCCAATATATCCCTCTGTATGTGTGAGCAGTATGCAGTATATGCCAGTATACCGATATCCATCTGCATATGTGAGCAGTATACGGTATATGCTAGTATACCGGTATCCATTTGCATGTGTGAGCAGTATATGGTATATGCCAGTATACCAGTATCCATCTGCATGTGTGAGCACTATATGGTATATGTGCCAGTGCAAGTCAATCTAGCGTTGCAGAATCCAAAACGTACTGGACAAAAGTGAAGATGGATTGATTGCCTGCTGAGGGAAAACACTGCATGCTTTACCCAGGCTACTGCATGCTTTACCCAGGCTACTGGTAGCATGCACTGAGAGGATGAGTACATGGATCACCATCATCACTTTGGAGGACAGATGACAAGGAAGAGAACAATGACAATGAAGATGCTAATGAAGAGCAAGAAATAGAGCAGAGAAGATTGATGAAAAATGTATTGCCTCCTTCAAATAAGTGCCTGCCTATATGAAGGGCCAGTGGCTTTGTGGAGTTGAAATTACTAAGCAGCACAGCACTAAACACACCAAATAGTAATTTTACGGTATTTACAATTGTATGTGTTTATGTAAGTATCTGTGCACTTGTGTATTTGCTAACATGTGCATATGTATGGAAATGTGTAGGTATGTGTGTATATGTGTATGTTAAGGTATGTTTATGTTGTGTCAACATGAGGAACAACTTTTCAGAGCTCACCCGCATTGTCATTTAAGTAGACGTTATTACACAGTGCAAGGGTGAGTAAAAAGGATACTATGAGGATGAGAAAATGTTTAACGTCTACGCCATCTTTGGTTATCCATTTAACCTGATTTCACAAAAGCACATCCAGAACATTGTTTTCATGAAAGCAGGTTTAATAGATAACTGAAGACGGCGTAGAAGCCATAACGTTTTCTCATCTTCATAGTATCCTTTCTACTCACTCTTGTGTCATGTAATAACTTTGTCTACTTGATTTATGTGTATTTCTGTATGGATGAAGATAAATGTCTTTGCTGTTCTCATGGACAGCAGTAGCTGTGTGGTCCTTCTTCTTGCCTAGCAGTTGGCTGTGTTTTGTTCTTGGCTGTGTCTGCCCCCACATGTGTTCATTGTAAATTTTTTGAATTCTGTTACAGGATTTGGCCATGTAGTGGCAGTGTACAGAGTTAGTCATCTGCTGTCAGGTAAGTTGACTTACTGAGTTATTTTTTAAGGAATTACTCATGTGGCTCATTTTGTTGCTCGTTGATGTGTTGGAATGATTTTCTGATAAAATCACACAACCAGTGACCGAGTACAGAGTGTATAGTTGGTGTGTGAGAGTTTATACTCTAGGCGTTTCTGCAGTGTTGGCCAGGCCAGTGTACAGAGCATTGATCAGCTAGTGTGTTTAGCTTAAACTTATGCACCTTTTGTATGCATGCCTCTGAGTGTTGGCTAGGGAGGAAATTAGCGGAAAGTCACCAGAGATGACAAGGAATCTAAGACAGGGTAGGATTTCAGTTAACCATCAGTGGCCAATGTTCATAGTTGTATGGTGATGGTAGGCCCCTGATATCTAAGCCACCAATTTCATTAGACAAACACTGATGACTTTCAATATGCACTCTGCACAAATTTTAAGTTGTGTGTGTGTGTGTGTGTGTGTGTGTGTGTGTGTGTGTGTGTGACTACACTTTTCGGAATCATACTAACGTTCCCTTTTCATGTTGTTTTTTGTAGGTGATGGCTCAGCAGCTTTTCTTCATGATGGCCATCTTTCAGATGACACCTCTAACCCAGATGTTCTATGTCACAGTTGGCATCCTGACCAGCGTGGTCTTTTATTTTCAGCTGACAATGACAGTTGCTTGCATGCTTGGAGAGGAAAATACTTGAACTAATAAATCACATGCAGAGCAAGTCCCATTTTTGTTGATTTCATATTTGGTAATTTTTTTCACACACATCCTGTGAAACTCTACAGTGTACTAGTATTCTAGCATTATCGACCATTGCAAAGCATATGTATATTGTGTAGGCTTCTTTGTGTCTCAGTCTGCCATTTTGTTTGTTTGTATGCGGTGAGTGGTAAGTACACTGGGTCAATGTTTTGACTGTTCATAATGACCAAGAGAAGGTAGAGGGGATAGTAAGAAGAGGGCAACCAACCCAATCACTGAGTGTCAAACCAGTCAGTGTTAACAAGAGGTCAGGCAACCAACCCAATCACTGAACGTCAAACCAGTCAGTGTTAACAAGAGGTCAGGCAACCAACCCAATTACTGAACGTCAAACCAGTCAGTGTTAACAAGAGGTCAGGCAACCAACCCAATCACTGAATGTCAAACCAGTCAGTGTTAACAGGAGGTCACGCAACCAACCCAATTACTGAATGTCAAACCAGTCAGTGTTAACAGGAGGTCAGGCAACCAACCCCATTACTGAATGTCAATCCAGTCAGTGTTAACAGGAGGTCAGGCAACCAACCCGATCACTGAATGTCAAACCAGTCAGTGTTAACAGGAGGTCAGGCAACCAACCCGATCGGCCCTGTCCAGCAGTATTCAATATTTTTCTTTGTATTTGAATTTAGAGGTGCATTATTCGTAAGGATAGATAGGCCAGCCAGCCCAATTCAGCACTATCAACAAAGTGATTCGCATGCTAACCCATGGACACCAGCTGAGCTCTAAACACAAGCGTCATCGAAGCTCTGGTAAACCCGACCCCGGCGCCGGAGGCTTCAACCGGCTCACGTGCTGTATGCATTGCTCATCGGATAAGTCCTGTGGAATAAACGGGTGGCAGTGACGCAGCTGGCACAGATCATGGGCCAAGTGGCAAAGTCTTGCGTTACTCCTTTAGTCTGTCATTTCAGTGGTTCTCTAAAACAGTCTGTAGGTCACTTGTTACTCTTGAATAGAATAGTAGAGACTGAAGTGATATGGAGACAGAACCCATCACACCCGATAGTTCTTCTAAAGTACTACCGCTATTAGAGCTGACGTCCACGGACGTCTACGAGCTGGCAGCGGACATCAGTCGTGAGTGCGAACGAATCGGTGACGAGTTTGGTCAGGATGTAGTTAGCGGTATAGTCCCACGTGCGCTCAAAGTTTTGGAGCTTCTAGAGGAGTGTGTAGAGAGAGTAGAAATACTCACTGCCGACTTAGTGGAAGCACAGCTCGATCGTGACAAAGCCTTGGACGAGAAACAGAACGAGGTTGAATACAGACAGAAATTGGAAGACGTAAGTGACGTCACCAGACACGTGGCGCTTTTGTCTGCTTTTGGGGAGGGACAATCAACAACACGAATTATATTTGGAGACAAGGAAAGCTTTCTTTCACATTCTTAACAAACAAGCAAACGTTTTCAGGATTCAATAACCTCTAGCCCAATCACATTGACGTCTTCAGAAGTGATGTAGGTCGAAAACTGCAAAATTAAATGTATGGACTACTATGGACATCTAGCAAAGTAGGCCATCTTTGCCAGCTGCTGTGTATACAATTCACCGTTCAGTATAAACTTCGTAATCAGTCTGGTGAGATTCACATATTAGGAGGCAGTGCAATTCTTTCAAGGAGCCAAGTGAGCCTTAGGCCGGGATACCATTCAAGTGTTGTTTACCGCCAGGTTTTTCAACGTTTTCAGTTTGTTCAGTACACATGTCACGTGTGGTGTGTGACGTGTGATGAGTGACATGCGATGTGGCAGAGGAGCTAGATATTACATAAGAGCACCCCTCTGAATTTGAATGTGGGACCTACCTCCAGCGGCTGATCAAGCTGCGACTCTCCTTGAAGCGTATGAATTAAACCTGTATCTGTATACATTTTCAACCAATCAATAAACTTCTCTGTTTCAACCATTTGTACTGGAGTCTACGTTGTGCCAACTGATGGCATTTAGGACACCATTGCATGGAGTGAGCTTTCCTAACTTTCTGCTCTACTATATGTTACCAGCTAAAGCAGGTAGGGTATTTTATGTGTTCATAATATCTCATCCAGTTGTTCAGTTTGTTAGTACAAACTCCCTGCACTCTCTCCAAATACAGTCACACGACATATAGTAGAGTATAATTATAGTGTGTATATGGTTTATAGACATAACCTTACATAATTAGTATACAATAGAAATTGATGTAGTATATATATGCGATAATTTTCATTTAATTATACAGTATGTATCGATACATCCAATGTATAGTTACAATATTCACTACTGTAACTACTACATGCATGAGAGGATTGCCTGAGTCACACACAGTGACCTCAGATTGGTCTAATTATGCGAAAAAGCAAAATTAACATGCAATGACATGTAGAGCTGTGTGCCATAGGGTGTTATCACAAGGACCATAAAAGGCTATCTGCATGCGTCAATATGCCACTCAGTACTCAACAAGCTTGTATCACAAGAAAGCATACAACTGAGGAGAGAAGACAAGTTCAGCGAGAGGGAAAGAGCCCAAATGAAAAGAAAATGCAACACTTTTCCAAGTGGGTTTGTTACAAACAAACAAAGACAGGAAATTAAGATCGAGAGTGAAGAGTCAGCAGTGTTGGTGTTGTCTGAGAGGCTTCGAAACTGGAGTAGATTGCATACAGTGTTATACTATCAGTAGTGGTAGATTGCATAGAATGTTATACAATCAGTAATGGTACTATGTTATACTATCAGTAATGGTACTGCATGTAATCACCCACTGATATATTTCTACTAGCAGAAATCATGCGTGCATCACATGGAGCAGGTTTATCATAAGCTTGCCTGTCCGGTTTGTCCAGTTTTTGTGTTTTTACATTGATGTTGTATTTAGGAATTTCAGTCAGCACTGGAACAACAAAGTGCTGAGAATGAGAAGCTGAAAGGAGAAATTTCACTTCTGATCAACGAAAACAAGACGCTGCAAACGAAGAGCAAAGCTGTTCTGCAACACCAACAGTCTACAGGTACACTTTGCAATTCTCAAATTGCTATACTGTCACAAACTGAGAAGACATGATGGCACTTAGGCCTGCACAAGTACTGGATGTGAAGTCTGCACTCAGTGCCATGACGGAGTCTTTAAAAGTTAGTTTTGTCATTACAAACTCCTTCTGATATTCAATCCATCATTTGATTTCTGTTTCACCAACTTGATCATAATTGTTTCGAGGACCTGAAATATCCTGTTAACTCTGTGTTTGTTCTTTGGTACAGGTTAGCCACCATCTGCAGGTTTTCTGTAAATGATAATGGCTACTCAAAACGGACCAAGGGTTTATGGTTTTTGCTTTTTTTCTGCAGGTCTAACATCAGCTTACAACGAGCTCAGCCAAGAGGTTGAGACTCAAAGAGAAGAATTGAGATCACAAAAACTTGAGGCTGCTCGTCAGACGTCAGAGATTGATGCTGTAAGATTATTTCATTCTAGCTGACATGTAGGCATACACCGTAACCATGCACTTGTGCAGTTAAGTGTTTGCCAGCACTGTACTGATTTCAGTAGCAGCTGCTATAAATCATAAGATATATTTGTAATATATGCAAAGTTCAGTAGCACAGATAACCAAATCCAGCAGAAAAATTACAAAGGGCACCTCGTTTTTTTTCATATTTTTGATACTACCCATGATGACCTTCATTTCAGTAGCAGTTTGGTAAAAGTCACTGAAGCGGCTGGTCTGGATCCATTGGCCAAGACAGACACACATAACTAGAAACACCAATATTTCACAATGCAGGTGCCTTTCTTAGGCATATATGTGCCTATCCTTTGAGAGTCTGTACATTAGCTGTGTGCAGCACCTGGCTTCCAAGCACCCAGATTGGCTATACAAAGATTTTTGCAAAATAGACGTGAGATTTCTGCAGCTGGCTTTTTTGGAAATTTCTAAATTTTGTCTCAAGTCTGAAAATCAGGAGAAAATGAGTAAACTACCTGCTTAGTTAATTTTGCACCATGTTCTACTTTTAGGACCTGTACTATAAAATGTATGCACCCATACTCAGATAACATCTCTTCAAATAAGTGGCCATGCAAAAGGGAGTCAAAAATAAACACCTGGGGGACTATTCAGTCAATTATGGTATTCACAACGTATAAAAGGAGTAAAATTGGTTACTAATTTTTGCAGTCAATTCAGCAACACTGCGAAGTGTGGGCCTACAGGTTAAAGTTACAAGTGCATGAGAGAAACCATGTCACTGCAAAGAAAAGTACTTTTTCAATGTTTGCCTGAAATTTCTTAGAACTGTAGTGAGTTTCTTCACTGCCCTTTGAGATTATAATTTTTGTGTTCTGCTCTTTGTACTGTTTTCGGTAAAGTTAGTGCAACAAGTTCGCCGGATCACTGCCATCAACCAAGCGTTGCAAAGAAGTCAAGGTGCAGCTCAGAGCAGAGCAAAGAAACTAGCCGAGGAGAAGGCAGCTCTTGCAGCTAAACTCTCTGAGTTGCACAAAGCAGCAGAAGACAAGCCAGCTGTGGACGATCAAGCCGCAACCGATGGCAGACAACGCCAAGACGTAAGTTAGCTCACTCAACATCACTATGTCACAGAGCATGCTGTATGATGTCATAAAACAGTAGCAATAACCTAGTCATAAACCATATATGGCATTGGGTGATCTGAGTGGTACAGCCATACATAATACTATATGTGGCACTGAGTGACCTGAGTGGTTACAGCCATACATAATACTACATGTGGCATTGGGTGATCTAAGTGGTACAGCCATACATAATACTATATGTGGTATTTGGTGATCTAAGTGGTACAGCCATACATAATACTATATGTGGCATTGAGTGATCTAAGTGGTACAGCCATACATAATACTATATGTGGCATTGGGTGATCTGAGTGGTACAGCCATACATAATACTATATGTGGCATTGTGGGATCTAAGTGGTACAGCCATACATAATACTATATGTG
>JAOWAW010125051.1:0-12046 GCA_028565695.1 Nicola tetela
TTTCTCACTGCCATCGCGGGTGTACAGTGATTCTCTTTCTCTCATTCTTCTCTTCCCCACGTCATCTCCTTTCTATCAATAGTGATAATAATAATAATAATAATAATAATAATAATAATAACAACAACAACAACAATAACAATAATAACTGGTGGCATTGTCAGAAGTTACACATATCGCCAGGCTGTCGGTTTTTTTCATGTCCAGTGAAGTTGCAGTATGCCTGCACAAGTCCTTTTTTGTAACCTTCAACCTTTGACACCCCTAGAATTTTGAGCTGTTAGTTAGCTAAATCAGCTTACGCCCGGTTATGGTAGTGATCTACCTAGCGAACTTGTGAAGTCAAGGGACTTGCCCTCAGAGTAGGGCTTTCGGCTGGGCACCAGCGAAAGCCGGTAATAGTTTGATGTGAGGGCCGCGTCGAAGCCGCGAATTTGTATCCTCCGGCTGAATGGCGGAATATTTAAATGCTGTTTTCTCCAAACGGGGTTTCATTAACTTTAGTTTATCATAGGTCAACCGTTTCTTACCCTAATCACTTCAAATTTTCTACGGAGGCTCTCTGACCATTGAACGCAAAAACGGTACAGCAAGAAGTGATTTTCCGTCTTCTTCTCAAGATATAGCCAAGAAATGCAGCCAAGGTTGGGTAAAGTGATGAAATTCTTAAAGTACTTGATCTTCCAAGTTTGATTTGGAAATTAGGAAATCTGTTGTACCGTATTGTTAACCCCCGTAGACAGAAGCCACAGTTAAAATACTAGCGCCTGATATCATGCACCTCAAAGAAACAGCAACGAGTTAAAGCTAGTTTCCGTTCGCCATTTTTCTTTTGCCCATATCTCGGTCATAATTGACGTTATCACAAAGCAATTTTCAGCTTTCACTTTCTCTAGCCAAGGTCTTTCAACCGGTATACAATATTTCAACCATTTCCATCTGGTTGCTGAAATCAGTCGAAGAGTAGAACCACCCTTAATTGGATTCACTCCTTAGGCCTTGACACAATATGCTGTTTTTTCTTTTTCAGTATAATGTGCTTTTAGCATTATCCAATTTGCCCATAGCTGATGTTGAAACATATGCTGTTTTCCCTACTATATGCTAAAATTACAATTTAGCAGAGCCTTAGATCCTCACCTTACACTGAACTGCAGCATGCATGCGCTACATACAGGCGACCCATCTTAGACAGGTAGACGCTGCATATTGCATGCAGCCGACGTATCTAGACATATTGGCGCTGCATACAGCCGACCTATCGTAGATATACTGAACTGTTGAAGAATTGGCGATAACATGCACTAACTTCGCGCCAGGCCCCGGGTAAGCATACGACTTTGTCAGCCTAACGGCTGTGCAACCGGAAACAAACATAGACTAGTTTTTGCTGTGTTCATCTAGGCCCATATAATACATTTACGTCTTTTAAGACGTGTCGTCATGATTTCGAAAAAAATGCAAAAATACCTGCTAACGTGAATACCAAAATGCGAAAAGTGTAAGAAAATTCCACCTCTCAGTTCCTTGGCATTTTTCCTTTGATTATGCTGGCTTAATGTGACAAGGCCAATCACTGATCCTTTCAACCGATTGTCAGTAAGAACACAAAATGCCGCTGACTCTGCTCAATGGTTCAGTTGATCAGGAGCCAGTTCTGAGGACACCAACTTGAAAGAGCGTCCTGCAATTGTATTTTTACATTTGCCTGGCGAAATCGCGTTCGCTGCGTTGTTCTGGGCGGTGTGTTGCCGTTTGCAAAAACTCCTTCTCTCTTGCATGAAAGTTGAAACCGTGAAACGCGGTGCTGTGACTGTGACGAATGATGACGGGAACAAGCAACAAACGGCCGACAATGAATTGAAGTGGCAGCGTCACCATACTCAGGCTCATGCATGGTGTTGATCAGATCGATCCAAAAATATTTCGTGTTTCCTCTCGCCTGCCCGACCAAAATTTTCAGGATTTCAAATATTTTCTCTGCCCTAATTTTTTTACAAGGCAGCACATATACGTTCCGGAAGCGTATAGAGTCAAACCTTGCGTTACACATGTTTTTGCTTTAGCTCACTGGAATAAATCCGGAGGAAATACCACCGATTGTTGAATTCGAAGGAAAAGAAATGCCGCAACTGCCAGTGAAACAGATCGCCGGGTAACATTATGGCACAGATCGGTAACAGTGTGACACAGATCGGCAACATTGTGACACAGATCGGTAACAGCGTGACACAGATCGGTAACAGTGTGACACAGATCGGTAACATTGTGACACAGATCGGGAACATTGTGACTCAGATCGGCAACAGTGTGACACAGATCGGTAACATTGGGACACAGATCGGTAACATTGTAACGCAGATCGGTAGCATTGTGACACAGATCGGTAACATAGATCGATAACAGTATGACACATCGGTAACATTGTGGCGCTTATCAGTCTTAGTGTGCCATAAGCGTGGGAATACGCAACACAATATTTTTAACACGTGAAGTTTATCAATTCAGTTTATTTTATTTTTTATTTGCACGATGTCACACGTACAAGAGTAACACTTTAACAGACTTCAAGTGCCGGGGCACTGCACGTGCACCCTGGCAGCATCCACTCAGGGCTGGATCGCGAGCTCCTTCACTTGAGCCTGTAGACCTACCAGTAGCGCTCTGTTTCCAGGTAGCTGTCTTCTAGTGTTTGCCAGTTGTGAAGGATGGTCAGGCTCTGCCTTGAATGCTGGTGGGTTACTGAGTGCGTACTTCCACAGCAGCTACTTCGCGTCTCTGTAAGTATTACCTTTCAGTGTCCTTTTGGATTCGGATAGGCAGCTCCCAAATACTGGACTAATTGGACTGCGCAGACCGTCGATTGATACCGCTGATCAAGGCAACAGCCACGGTATCTGGGAGTCAGGCAAGGCCCGGATGATTACTTCCATGAAAGGTTGCCAAGCCTTGACAAAGACGTTTGCACGGCGCAGACGTGCAGGCTGTCGGATGCTGTCGGATATGTTCTCTGTAGCCGAAACATGTCCGTAAGTGCTGTACAGGTACATGTTTGTTATACGAAATGCTTGTAGACGGCTCCTACGCCTTTTACTGGGCAACGCTAGCGCTAGCTGCGTGCGATCCGCAGATCTAATGCATCTTGATCGGCAGTCATCTTCTTTCCCCCGGCCACTAAAATCTGAACATGGCATCCCACTAAAGGGCATACGATGACATTGCCGGACTGTAACAGTGCCGCTGTCAGTCTCGGCTGGGAAGAGAATATTCTATGAAGGATAACTGCCCAGAGCGCTTTCCAGCCTTGTGTGAGGTGGGTACACTGATGTACAACGAACAATACAAGCCAGTACCCACGGGAAGTGTGTCACTCAGTGTTGCCTACGCGTTGAACTTCTCACTGTCAATCATCACATGCATGGTACTTCTTCATGTCAGTTTAATTTCCCTGACATTGAACCGTCGCTCAGTCGATATCAGCCTTGAAGAGTTTTCTGTATCGGTGTTGAATAGACGTCTCAGAATCAGCCGTTAAGAATCTCTTCAACAGCTAATATTTTTATTAACTGATGAACTGAAGCTTTCCGTTTGCAGCTCGATCGTCACGGTCCTGTGACGATAGTATTCTCACCCTCCTAGCCTGTGTTTGCCTTTCGTTTTTGTTCCTGGAGTTTGGGTGCGTTCGCCGTTAACAGAACGTCATTACGAACTCGAACGCACCTCAGTGAGTAGGATCGGCGCCCTAAGCCAACGATCACTGACGGGACGTCTCAAAAATGTTGAATTCGCTCACTGATATTCGACAGCAAGCTGCGAGGGTTACACAGCACTACGGCGCGTGTCTGTTAGGCGGGCGTCGTTTCGAGTTGGCAATCCTCTTCATAAGAAATTCAGCGCCATCTTGATTTAGGCTTGGTCGCCATTTTGAAAGAGGTTTCGCAGTCGCCGGTGATGTCACCACTCACCATGTATGATCCCATCAACGGGCCATCATGCTTTCACAGTAGCGCTGGTGCAAGTTGGTGCAAGTCGCTGAACTCTTTGTAAGTAAACTTGATCCGTCTGTTGGTACCTCTCTGCTATTCCCTTTGGAGTATTGACGGTGAAGCTGGGACTGAAATTTGTCCCAGGACAAGCCAGTCACTGACGTCTCTGTATGTTGGATCGACCGGGCGCATCTGCAGTAGTTGCCGGGCCACGTCGCTTCGCGACCGACTGCCGTATACTAGTATAACCATCGTAAAGCATTCCTCCAGTCGGAGCGAAGGAAGAAAATGCAGAAATGTACATGCCAGTTTTGATGTAACCCTAGGTCGAAAATCGTGCCGCCGCAGTGCCACTTCGCGAATGCATTTTTTAGGCGCACACCCATCCCTACGAATACTCTTTCGTCGCGTGTCTTTTCGACGCGTGAGTCGTCGGCTAGACCAAACGCTAACAGCCAATGCAAGCAGATCAGCAGAGCGGAGGTGGCCGAGGCACGTGCCGGCGTCGGCCATGATCACGCACCCGACGGCCCGAACATGCCACTCCGACAAAATGGCGGATGATAACGGCGAGTGGCCATGCCAGTGAAACCGGTAAATCGGGTATATGGAACTGGTAAATCTGGACTACAAAAGTGGTAAATCAATGATATGGACTAGTAAATCCGTAGAATAAAACATCCGCTCACGTAAATCCGCAGATCTTAACAAGTGCATGCTTCAGTAAACCCGTGAAACAAAACACTTGTTTAAATCTAGTTTATACAATCGGCGCGCCATACGACGGAGAAGGCCACTTCGCTACATACGTCAGACGGACATGCACTTTCATCGAAGCCCAGTTCGGACGTATCGTGCCGTTTTGAGCGCCTGCATGATTCGGCATCATCTCTATTGGTAAATCGCAGAATTCTCCAGTACAAGTATAATGTAAAGATGTAATCGGTCAGTTTTGTCCGTTAATCCGTACGCCTGTCCGTTAGTAAGCTTAGGACCGTTATTGACGATGTCAGTTTGTCCCTTAAGTTAGCTGAGGACCGTTACTGTCTGTGCAATGGAGGATGAATTCGTCGAATTGTGTTTACGAGGCAACCCAAATCTTATTAAGGACAGTTTTGCTTACGTTATTGCATGGTAAAAGAGGGACGAGATCGTCTAGTGGCTGTGCGAAAAGAGAGATGAATTGCGTTGCAAGGGTAAGCTGAAGACTCATGGCGAAGATCATGGTTTTGTCTCGGAAACGGATAACCATTGCCATGCTCCTGATGCAACCAGAGAAGAAGTTGCAGCCACTCAGGACGAAATACTTCAACGGGCTGGAACAACCTAGGAGTCTGACCACTCAATAGTGACGAGCGTAACAAATAGCAGGGTACAGTCGAAACCTCTCAGCGGGCTCTACAAATCCGGAGGGTTGCTTGCAACAATCAAGACTGAGCTATATAGTCTCCGGCAGAAGTTCCCTACGATTGCTGTTTCGTCGGCCCTGAATAATATCGACTGCGTAATGATGATCTCGAGGTGGGCGGCCATGTTATGTTCATAGCAATCTAAACCGCCTGTACGTGTGCGTGAGTGTCTGCGTAGTCCTTCACATACCCGTAAGTTATGCAAATTCAGACTCAGCAAAGTGAGCCCAGATGATGACGTTGGCAAGATGTACTCGAATGTTGACCTTCTTTCGGACTCTTCCTGTTAATTAACGTTGTTCTCTTCGTTTTGCCAGCTGAGCGTGATGGCATGAGTAGCTCATTGCGACCGTGCCGCCTCTTTCACAGCCCCAGACTTATCAAGTTCGCCCACAGCCCTCTTAGTAAGTCATGTTGCGCCTGAGACCGTCCCTACCGCCCATACACCTTAGCCATCGTTCATTCAATTTACTCTTTTCCTCTTCTTGATCGGTTCTGAGCAAAATGACGATACAGAAGGTTAGTTAGGCTACTCAAGAACTTATGGCAATGTAGAAGTACAGCAGAAGCGGACGCCGCGGCATACGCATGCGCAATACTACGAATCCTGTGGAGAAGCTGGTGAGTCACCATACTCGCCCCTGGCATGTCACCATACCAATCCTCAAACTCCTGTATGCCATGGTATTCGGAATCGGTAGTACTGCTACAGCTACCTGGTTACGATTGGATATTCCATTTTACGGAGGAATTTTTGGCCACTAGTCTTCATTACATACTCTGTACCTATAGATCGTCTGCTGAATAAAATGGCAGTTGAGTCGGGGGCTTATACGGCTCAGCGGCATTCCGGCAAGCTGGTCTATAGCATTTATGTAATAGACCACTTTATATTGTTGAAAGGGTTTTAGATCGTCAGGTGTTGCGTGCATGCAGGGCCGGTTGGAGGGAAATATTTCAATTACCAAGGCCTGCCTGTCAGTCTGTCCATCAGTGGAAACGGGAGCCTTATGAGCAAGCGTGTAAAATAGAATGGCTGTATAGCAAGTAAGACGGCTGCCTAAGGTGCTTCATCGGACCATACCCAAGGAGCTCACCAAAGGTGAGCTTAATTTTAACCCGCGGGCTATAGTGCCTCAAGCTCTTAAGGGTGAAGACTTGTACTGTCACTTCTCACTCAAATAGTCGGCGCGTGGTCAGGACTGAGAGCTCCTTACATAAGACGGTCAACTCCTGGTAAGTATTGAAATTTTTGACGAAAGACGTTTAACAGTGGGAAGGTCAGTAATTGGGATAATGGCCAACAACCTGCTCAATCGGCCATCGCCGTGCTATCAATGACACAGCGCATAGCTTATGATGAGAAGAATTCTTTCAGTCTTGACAGCAGTTGACAGGAGTAGCGAGACACGGCGAGTCAGGTGCACTGTTTGGTTGAACGTGAAGTGTCATTCCCGTGCCAGGCAAGTGTATCGCACACGTCCTTATGGTTGAAGTGTAGCCTTCAATTCCTTCTGTATTTGGTTTGTCCTATTTTAACGTTCCGACAACGATCCTGTAGCTCGTGTGTGCTCGTGACAATACGGACCAGGATGTTGTTTCCATTAAAAAATCATTTCAGCCAGAATTCTAAACAGTTTTAATAATTTTATTGAACTTCTAAATTGGCGCCTCGTGTCCATCTCCCATGTTGAATTTTAATACCAGCATATTTTAAAGCTGCCTGGACTCTGCAGCTTATGGGTTTTGAACGGAATGCTTCAGGGCCGGGCTCGAGGGATTTTCTCAGTTCTTCGTTTTCAATTTCTCCAAGCCTCTCTCTCTCCGTTTGTAAATCACTAGTATCTATCTGTTATTATTATTAGTATGACCTACAATATATCTATTCATCTATCTGTCTATCTATTTCTCGTACTCGCCCTTCCCGTGCTCACACTCCGAGTATACAGGTGGTCGACAACTGGGACTGTGGCCAAGCTCTGCGCTCGCCTCATAGGGGAAAACTTCAACAACTGGGACTGTGGCCAGGCTCTGCGTTCGCCTCAGAGAGGAAAACTTCAACGCGATACTTGCTGGCTAATGATTTGTCTGAGGACCAACTTGCAACTGTTCGTAGTTATTGAAGTTGACCCTTGCCTTTCTGAAGTTCTTCAGATTGTTTGGACTCGCAGGCTGTTGCAGCATTGGCCTTGCTGACGGGGCCTGAGCTGACAGCACCGTCGAGTGGATGTATAGTTAATTCAGTTCAGGCGTCGCGATTCTCCCGCGTACATGTACATGTATACTTATAGTATGCATGGCTCAGTAAGTGTCTTCAATTACTACAGCATCGATTAGTTAAAGTTCTTAACTCGATTGAATCGCGAGAATCGAGTCTTTCAGTAGGCATTCACAGGATCTTTCTCCGAGTAGACTACCAGTAGTGGATTCTAAAACCAATCAAACCCATTCAACCAACTTTACCCCTCACCACATGGTCCAGTTGAAAACACGCATTTGGTGTAATCACTTGAAAAAGTCGAACGTCAGCGCGCAAGTCTGCGTTAACTTCACGTACCGTATTCTGCGCTAATTCATCGGTTGAATCGAATCAACCTCGATTCTCCTCGATTCACCTCAAGTTGATCCAACTGATAGTGATTCAAAAATAAGTCAGGGAGCCTGCCCATGGGCGAGTGCATCTTCCGGGTCCGGTGATCTGGCAGTGGATCCGGGATCGCTCGTGTCTCTTCTCACTTCCGAACGATCAAACTTATTCATTCTTTTTATTGGGCAGTATCTCAAAGATTAAGACATTATGGGCGTAAAGAAAGACGTGAATGAAACAGGACAAACGATCTTCTAAACGTGGCTTTCACAATTGGGAGAGTTGCGGCTTTCAGCATATCGAGAGCGTTGCGGCTTTCACACTGGCATTGGGGACGTTGTGGCTTTCACACATGATTAGGGATGTTGTGGCTCTAAGCCACTGGGGACGCTTTGGGAGAAGTAGAACCGTAGAAAGTCGGGTTAGGTAAAATGGTACACGTAGCCAACGTCGGTGTAATGCAATTCATACACAGTATGCGATATGCATTACGATCAACTCAGGTTATACCCCACGCAGCTGGTCATCCTTGAGACAGGAGTTCCTCATTTACAGGAGTTCCTCATTACCCACACTGACGAGGATGTAATTGTCAGTCCGGCCAAGGGCCTGTTTGACGAGGACTAATTGAGTCTCTACGTCAATGTTGATGAAACATTATGTCCTGCTAATGAAGCATCTGCTTTGGGCCTGCGAGCAATCGGCAACCCTCACAACAAGCTACAATCAATTTTCATCCTTTCGAATGTAAGACGTTCGTTTAATTTGGGTTCAATTCAAGGTTCCTTAGTTCAAGAGCCTGGATAATAACCCACGAGTCTGGTAGGGTTCAGTCGCCGGTCCTTATAGGCTTAGATGCTCGGTAATTTCGATAGGAATGGAGCAGATATGTCGACAAAGTCTGAAAATGATACCGGGGATCCTCATGTTCAAGGTCCGGCCGTTTTGATCCTTCACTGAGCACTCCGTAATTATAAAGCTTCTCGAGGAACAATGGCATGCAGATATGGCCAGTACGATGTGCCACTCAGCTGCCTCCGATCCCCTCGGCCCTTTAATGCGAAAGGAGCCACGCCACAGCTATTGTTCTTCAAGGACCGCTGTCAGTACAGTTGTTTCTTTACCGCTGGCGAGAGGAGCCATTCCTCGAGGTCATCATTTTCATTGAGCCGTGGATTCATCAGAGGTCAAGCAGGCAAAAATTTCACGTAGTAGCCGTCGATCGGTCACGATCGCGATAGACGAAGACATCGTGCTTATTCTGTCGAATCGATCGTGAGTGTGAACAGCAAGACAAACGTAAACGGTAAGGAGTGGGGTCTGATCGGAGGTGAGGGTTATCCTCGTAGTAGGCTTGTTCTTCTGGAAGTTCCTCTGCTACCGATGTCCTTCACGAAGCCGTACCTTTACGGAGTAGCTTTCCGTGAAAGAGGTTAAGAGTGCGCAGATGTACATATGCAACGCGAATTATTAGCCTTTCGCATTTTAGAAACATACATAGCAACTGCAGGAAGCGGATCCGCGGAAGACGACGCTAAGCTGACAACGATTGCTGACAGAGCCCTCTAGGAGTTGATGTTACTTTGGCTGAACTTAAAATTGGAAAGTTTCCTCAATTTAGTGTCCGCACTCCACAGACACACTGCCGCATCGGACAAGAGTTATGCTCCCTGGGGGTCAATCATATCCACTCAGGTGGTATGCGTGAGCGCGTGCCGTTTGCGACACATGTGCGAACCGACCAGAACAACAACACAATTCAGAGATTTCATAAGCTAGGCATCCCTCGAACTCATACTCAGGGCGTCACTCGATCTCAAGGTGTCATAGTCTCAACACAATTCAGAGATTTCAGAAGCTAGGCATCCCTCGAACTCATACTCAGGGCGTCACTCGATCTCAAGGTGCCACAGTCTCAAGACGTCATTCAGTCGCAAGGCGTAACTGTCGGTCGATTTCGTTGATATGCTCTATACTACTAGGCGCGCTGAATAGAGCTGTCTTTAATAGGGAGGCATTTACAATTACATGTACTCCAACACTTCGTAGACACTAACCGTCATATGGTCCTTGGGTTTTCGTCCACTTGCGAATTAACGACCTCGTTCTGGATGACGTACGTAGTATCGCCACGTAGCTATGAGGCGCAGGTGCATTTGCAGACGAGTAGAATCCTAGACGTGCGGCCTGAATCAGTAGAGTCCTAGACGTGCGGCCTGAATCAGTAGAGTCCTAGACGTGCGGCCTGAATCAGTAGAGTCCTAGACGTAGTCGGAATCAGCTAGCAGAAGTCCGGCCAGGCGCGGCCTGAATCACCAGCGGTAAAACGGTCAGTGCAAAACGGGATTTTTCTTCAAAAGTATATAGGAATTTGACCCCAAATAATGGCATTTACCTCGTACGGTTTGAGTCCTGGGTCTCTGGGTCGTGTAAACGGATTTGGAGCTGCGCAGATCATGCAGAGTGCACCAGAGCGCGGTCGTCACTGCCGCCGGCATTGCCAGCAATCCCCACCTCTGTATGATCATAAGAGGTACGCTCACCCGAGACTTGATGGGTGCTGCACCGTCCCTGTTGATCTCATTTCGACGCTAGCTAGCATTTCTCACTCGGTAAAAACATTTTCACCCAAACCATTGATGAGAACGAACTTGGAACTGAAAGATGGTCATCGCTACCACCATGATTTCGCAGACTGATCAAGGCATCGGGTTTACCAATGGTAATTTAGTTGATTCTGTAAGCCGAAAATGTACTCTTTACCTACACACAGGCAATCCTAATGGAATCCCGCCCTTTCGCCTCCCCCCGTAATTGGGTCCAATGTGTAGTGTTCCACCTAACTGGTTCGCAGCAGCAGAGGGCGCACGAGAGATTGAGCTGCGAGGTGCATTCTGGATTTCTGTAATGGCTAGAGTAGACCTCTTCATAATGAACCCTCTAGCTCTTCGCCGGTGGCTAATGAAGGTCTCTTTGCGTTTTAATGTTCCTTCCATTTGCACTGTGCATGCTGCACAGAGTTTCCATGCAGCTATTGACCCCTGGGGTAGAAAAAGATTCTATAGCATCAATGGCTTTCTGTTAGTGTGCAAACGCTCGAGAGGATTTCGCCAGCTGAACATTTCAGAAAGAAAGGCGCAATGAAGTGGACAAGTAGGCCAGCCACGGACTGCGTTAATTGACTTATGCCAAGTACCGGCGCCACCAAAAGGGTTGCACTTATGCTGCTCACGGTCGGGTGATATTAAATCCGAGAGAGTCATTTCTACGTGACGCATTTGGAGGCTAGAGAACTCAAAGCTCGACACTAGAACCTCGCCATCGGTTGCAATAGACAAGGAGAAAGCAGCACTGGCTGACTGTTCAATGAGTTAGGACTTGTTCAAGTCCCGCATTGCGAGGTTTGTGTTGGAAGATGAACGTATCCTCGAACTTAGATCACGTCCCTACAGCTTATTCTGACACTACCAGTGACAAGGGGCTGAGCAGCTGCAGTGTGAATGCAACAGCCGGGAGTCAGTATGTCTCCGTTATCCGTTGGTGTGGGTCACCCTCAAAGGTATCAGCAGCCAATACTGATCCCAAGCCTGGGCCGACGGTCGACCTGCTCTCTCAGTCACTCGAAAGCGGCCATCCGGAGTCCCTGACTGTTACCCAATGCCCTGTACTCAATTCAGAACAGCATTTGAAGGGTGGTCGTGAATGCACATATTCAGTGGCGGCTCCAGCGTTCAGTGTTCATTGGTATAATCCAATCCGACCTACGAAAGTCTGCGAGGAGTTCGGAAGTAGCGGTTACAAACGTTACATGAAAGAAGTGGATTCACACGTCATCGAAGGCGACTGGCATTCTGGAATATCGACACCCTGGCCATCAAATTCCGACAGAGTGGAGGACAGCGACTATCAGACAGGTGAGTACGTGGACAGATCTCAGACGATGCCCTCCGGCCAGTGCACGGCACATGCACAGTGTATACAGAGAAATTAAAAGGTTGACGGCCTTGGAGGATTTCACTCTCATGTTTAATTCTGAGTAATAAAGTCAGTTCATGCAAATAAAT
>JAOWAW010125073.1:0-12038 GCA_028565695.1 Nicola tetela
CTAACTCATCCTATAGGTGGTTCAAACATTGCTGAAAACACCTGCTCTCACACTACAAATCAACTCATAGAAGAAAAATGGAAAAAAAGCAGAACAACCAATTTGTATATAAGCACTTGGTTTTTTTAAACCCCTTAGCATTGGTCATTACCTTGGCCAGGTCTTTGAAGATGATCTAAAAGAAGACAACAGAAACACACACACACACATACACAAGTAATTACTAAAATCACAGAACAATACAATAGCCTGAAATTGCCAGACTGAGAGTAGACAAAAAGATTGGTTATCCCATTCATTGCCATATGATGTATGCATGCAATATATTTTCTCTTGTCCCTGCAGTTTTGCAGACGATGGCCACGAAGACATATCTGTCCCACTTCATCTTTCTTTGGGTCTCATTGCTATTAGCATATGTGCAACCACTGGCTACAGCACCGCTTTCAGGCATGTAGCTCCATAGTTGCAAATTGTGGAAGTTAAGCACTTGACTAGCATCCTTCACATTTTGAACTTACACCAAATGTAACATTAAGCATCAATAATTTGATTAATTAAGCATTTTGACTTGCAATTTGATTACTCCTCAAACTGCACTAACCAGTCTTTTCAAAGTGTCTCATTTCAAAGTTCCCCTCAGCATATTCCTCTAGATGCTAGGGCCTTGCCCCTGGATTCTTCAAAGCATGGACATATCTGAGTACAGTAATGGTCTGGCTCCCACTTGGTTGGGACAGGTGATTATTTGAATGGTTTGAGTGCATACAGTAAAACTGTCATTCTTTGTTGAACAAATGTGAATAGACAGTTCTTTGTTGTTTCAACACACATTTTTGCCACTGGAAGATGGAAAATTGATTAATGAAGACCATGTAGATTTTGGGGCAATAGTGCAGCTTAGTATTCAGAGCTTCTCAAGGACTTTGTTTTTGACCCATAGATTGACCTTGCCTTCTACTCCATGAACACTTTACCTGCTGAGAATGAGGGTGAGGTAAGGAACGACAATGGTGGTGGTCAGGGCAAAGATGTGAATACTGCATGGAAGGACAAGAATGATGGGGTGGATGCCCTCACCTACATTGGCAAAAGTGGACTATTGGTCAGCCTAGAACATCTAGATAGCTACTGAACACCCAGTTTGTTGTACTTCGAGCTCCATCTTCTTCACATAGGCCACTGTTTGGTTGGTCATCAGAAAAACAAAGTCATTGGCAGGTGGCCATGGAAAGCCTTTACACCACTCTCTATTTTCTCAGATGTACAAACAAACCACGTGTCACCAGGAATGCTCAGTCAAATGAGGAAATTTTTACACCTGCACACTTGCACTCATCATCAATCATCATGCAAATATGCAAGCATGCAGGTACACTCTACCTATATAGGCCTACATTCCAGCCTCAAGGTGACGGAAGTAGGCTAGTAATAAGGACTAGCCAGATATATACGTGCAGAGTACGGCTTGGTGTTGACCATTGTGGTCAAGGTGCAAGGAGCGCTAGCGCTGTGCCACATGACTGAGCATCATTGATGCATCAGTACAGTCTTCAGGTCAGGTCAAGTTGAAACGTTTTTTTGCCCAAGTTTTCCAGTATACAACAGAACTTTCTGTGACTTTGGAGACTTTAAACCCTTTAATTCATGTTTTTGGTTGACATGACTACCAAGGTGAGCAACGGAGACTCATACTGGCAAAGCATGGCTTGTTGTTGAGCGAGAGAAACTTCGTGAAAAAGGGATGAAGAGGCAAGCCTTAGGCTTTCTATGATTTCTCAAAGTTTGTTCTCAAAAGGATAGTGAATGGTACTACCTAAGAAGCTTAGAGTTTCTATCGATCAAATATGACCTCAGCTAAAACAGAAAATTACCAAACAAACTGTGCTCAACGTTCTGTGAGAGTACCAGTGACCGCCAAACTTGGCAAAAACAGGAATTTTCGCTCGAATGCCATTTGGTTAGGATTGTGGTAGGGTAAAAAATGACACCTCAGGGATAGTGACTACAGATTGGAAGGAGAATTTTTAGAGCTGGAAGTTGTTTGAAAGGTTACTGTGGTATGTTTTTTACTTGACAATTTCGCTGATAAGCTTCTAGATCAACATTTCCCAAAGTTTTTCGACCTTTCCCATACCCACTTGTACATAGCGCTGGTGACACTAGTCCCCAATAAGAATGTATGCAATTTCCAGGCATTCCTGGTGATGCATTCCATTGCGTTTTAGGTGTATTTAGTGTATAATTGTTGATGCTGTGCAGCTGATTGATGTTGAGTTTCACATGTAGTTTGTGATTGGTTTCACACCAGTGCCTGTGTAGCCGTGGATAAATACTTGTGCATTGTTTTGGATCTTGTCTTTGGTTCTTATGTGATGGCATCAAGTAAAGCTGTTCCGGTGTACGCACTGGACATAACATTTGGTGACAAGGTACAAGTGAACTGCGGGGTATGCAACATGGACAGGTACGCTCGCCGTGAGGAATGTGATTCCAACAGAGATGGCTGACGATCATACACAGAAAGGCTGCAGTTGGCATTAGTGGTGAATGCCATCAAAGGCACAGAGGGAAGAAGATCAGTGTTACTGACTCTTTGCGGAAAGAAACTTATGAGCTAATGCACAATTTGTGCATGCTGGAGAGGCCTATTGCCAAAGACTACAGTGGGCTATATCAATTGATAGAGGACCATTGCAACCCCAAGCCGTTGGTCATTATGCAAAGATTCAAGTTTCACAGCTGGGCTTGTTTGAGCCCGAGTCATTGGCTGAGTGCATTTCAGCATTATGGCAGTTGGTGGCTGATTGTGATTTTGGAATGGCACTGGAGGAAAATTTGAGGGATAGCCTAGTATACAGCATAAATGAATCAGCCCAGAGAAAGATGTTGTTAGATGAGATGCTGACATTGGAGAAGGAGATTACAATAGCAGGAAGCACTGAAGCGACAGAGCGACATATTCGTCAACTATGCTGGACAGCACTGTGGAGCGAGTACGGCATTACTGGAAATGAGGTCAAGCCAAGCCAGACCGTTGGCACATTGGATACTAGTGCATCATCTGTATGTCAAACCTGCACCGGTAAAATACATGTAGGCCAGAGTGGTGATAAGTGAGGCCGATACGGCTGCTGTGGTTCTGACGAGCATGGCTCATCTGAATGCCGGTGGAAAGATGTTGAACGCTTTAATTGTGGCAAGAGAGGTCATATGGCGTGGGTTTGTTGCAGCAATAAGGGCAGCCAACAGCAAGCAAGGAGGTCAAAGAGATTTTCAGGTCAACCTGTGAAACTGATGAACAGGAACAGACGGAGGAGATGCTGTCGTCAATTTCAGCAAAACATGAGCATCGGAAGTAGTTCACGGCACTATCAGGCAGAAATGGCAAGATGAGGTCCAATCCTAGTGGAGGCAACATTGGAAAGCAGGAAATTGCAAATGAAAGTGGACACGGGAGCAGCTGTGGCACTTATCACAGAAAGGGCGTATCAAGAGTAACAGAAGGAAAGTGACATACGGCTGCAAGGTTACTCAGGTGAAGTGATTCCAGTGCTCAGACAAATCATGGTTGATGCACAGGTGTGGGGAAGGTACAGACACTGGATTCAGTCATCAGCTCCCTGTAGTTGTTGATTTGACAGTAGGAAATTGTCTCCTGGGACAGAACTGGTCAAGACACGTTAAGCTTGCCTGGGACAAGGTACTCCAGGTGGCATCATTACCGCACACGTTACATCTGCAGGAGTCCAGGCCAGATAGTGACATCAAACTCCAGGAGATCCTAAGAGAATACAAGGAAGTTTTTGCACTGGGCCTACGGATGTTCATCAGGTCATTTGTTAAGCTTCAAGTCAAGGGGAATGCCCAACCCAAGTTCTGTCGAGCAAAGCCAGTCCCTCTGGTGGTTAAGCCAGCAGCTGAAGCAGCCACTTCTAAGATGGTAGAAACAGGTATCCTAGAGCCTGTGACATATTTGGAGTAGGCATCCCCAGTGGTGGGTGTCACGAAGGAGGATGGAAGCGTTCAGTTATGCCAGGACTATAAAAGTTCTGCAAATCCCATGTGCTTGGCCAATTGATATCTGCTGCCCAAGATTGAGGAGATGCCGGCAACTCAAGCTGGATGTCAAAGGTTTACAAAGATTGATTGTCAAAAGCTTATTTGCAGCATGTACAGCTCTCTGAAGGCTGAGCTATCCCTCCATGGTGGTGTGGTGATGAGAGGAGCAAGAGCGATTGTGGCAACTACACTGAGGGAGAATTGCGTGAACAAGCTTCACAAGGGTCACCCAGGGATTGTGTGAGCCAAAGCTTTGGCGTGGTTATATATGTGGTGGCTGGGCATCGATAAAGACATACAGAGAACAGTCCGGTTCTGCCCAAGCTACCAGCAGCCTCAGCCAAATCCAGCTCCCAGCAGTTTACATCCATGGGTTTGGCCAACTAAGCCATGGCAACGGCTGCATTTAGATTAGAGTGGTTGAGTGGAAGGCCGCATGTTACTCGTGGTTGTAGATGCACTTTCCAAAATGATTGATGGCATTGCACATCAGCTGGCACTGCGATTCTCTCACCACCCCAGATTATTTGCAGTCAGACGCTTTGTTTTGATGGTTCTATGAATGGGCTAAGGTACTCATGCTATGTTTCCAGTGTGCAACTATTGTGATTTATTGATAGAATTTTTCTCTTCACCAATACAAAGTAGAGAGTGCAAGCTTTCCTTTGGCTTGTTGGCACAGAAAAAGAGCGGAGGGAAAGCTAGAATTTTTGCGTTTTCCACAACACAGAGAGCTTTGTCAGTATGGGGCCTTATGAGAGGCAGCAGATTGTTGCATCACCTTTCTAAGCCAATGTCCTAGGCTGATGTGTTGGTGGATTCGTCACCTTTGTACCTCAATTGTACCCTGCAGATTGTTGGAATTTTTGTCCAGCGCTAGATCAAGGGATACATGTATTTGTGACTGCCAACTTTGAAGCGCTTACGCTTCTTGCAGAAGAATCCTTCCATAAATTGCCTTAAGGAAGCCTTTGCACACTTGGATATTGAAAGACAAACTATACAAGAAAGTTCACTCCTAACAATACACATCATGAACTTATACCCATGAAGGTAATATAGCTAACTCTATAACTATTGCTTGTAACTAATACATGTATGCACCATGTAGGCCAACATGTAGACCTACATATGCGAGTGCTGGCCATGAACATGGCATGGATGTCTACACAGGCATGGATTGTGGAAATAGAGCAGCGAACAGTAAAAAACAAACAAGTGGGTTGTTGCATTATAAACATTTTAGCGAGTTTGCCGCCATGGCTCCTCAGCTGGTTGGCGTGTCACTCATAGCCATGGTGCTGTGTGGTGGACCTACGCTGACCACCAAAGGGAAATACACAATCATGCCTGTTTATCGCCTTTAGCCAGGGTCTCTCTGAAACAGGAAAGGAAGAATCGCTGTGTGGTAAGACAATCACTCATTTATGTGCCATGTTAGCACATTACGGAGTTCCACAAGAGACTAATAATGGCCCTTGCTTCCAAAGCATCAAGATTGAGCACTTTGCCGCATATAATGGCATTCAAATGATCCATGTCGTGCGAGTTGGATGATCCTGGCTAGTGAGTTCCTGACAAGCATAGTAATCTTCCCATGCCTCCTCCCAAGACAAAATCTGCAAATGATGAAGGAGGACAGCAAATATGGACGGTCCACCACCACAGGCTTGGGGCTGGGGGTTAACGATGAACTAGATGGAATGCAGGGCAACAAAACTATCGCTGACAGAGCCATTAAAGCTGATAGGATTGCTGGACAAACGTTGACCAGGTCTGTTTACATTCCACTGATGCCTTGGTCTGCTAATTGAAAAGCTTAACGAAAACTGAAGTTCAACGAAAGCTGACGTGCTTTCCTCCAATCATGTACGTAGTTTTAGACGCATGTGACCAGAAACGAGCCTACAAGATGGCTTAGTGCTGCAGGTGCAGATACTAGTACTTAATGACTAGTAAGGGCTTATTAATGAGCTAGACAAGCTGCCATATCAAACAGCACACTGAACCATGTTATGTTTCCAACAGGTAAACGTTCAAAATAGCCAGCCGCTGCAACCACATACATTGCATACTTTGCCATCATTCATTCCCATGTAACACATTACATAACAATGATTATGACACTTTCAATTAGCACTAATAACACAACATACTTGTCACTTTATCACACTTGGCATTTTAAATTGCAAATTGACTTACTTTGAACATATCCTCCAAGTGAATGACCTGATGAAAGGCAAAAGAAATAACCAGAGAAAAGTGTAATCCATTAATTTTAACTTAGACCATCAACCAAGACCTAAACATCAGCCTGGACTTGTCAGCTCAGAAGTAGAGAAAAAACAGCCAATCATCACATAAACCGAAAAAGCATTTCAAAACATGATCAGTAACCACACTGCTGTATTATCAGTGTAAAAGAGATAGGCTTGGCTAAAAGTGCTTTGCTTTACATGCAAACTGCAATAGTGACTGTAACATCACAATCTTACCTCCATTGCCTGTTGTTTCACCACCATCTGTGGAAGACAAGAAAACACAACCGTGCAGCATAAACATAGACACACATGCACACACACAAGAGTGTGAGTATGTATACCCAAATAACTGAACAGTACATTACTACTAATTGCTAGTATTGCTAATTGACTAATTTTGTACACATGTAAACTTCATCATGATAGTTTGTACACATAGTGAGAGGGTAGGCTTGCTCACTTAGTGGAATCTGCCAATATTCGCGCCGTGCATTGAGTTTGGCGAAGAAATGAGCATTGTGAATGCTCCTGTGGTGTTGGTATCGGGTGGGCTGGCCATAGGATTTGGTTGCTCAACTCTTTGAAATCCACCAGCAGGCGCTTTTCATCCATGAATTTCTTGTTTACAATAACAACGGTGTGGCACCATTTACTTGGTTCTGTCACTGTCTCAATGATGCTGTCATCCACCATGTCATCAAACTGGTACTTCACCTGATCACGGAATACATATGAGATCGATTGAGGGTGGTGAACACAAGCCGGCTGGGCTTCTGGTTGGAGCTGGATATCCATGGCTGGTCTGTGCATTGGTTTCAGGCGAGTCTCATCAAAAACATCAGTTAACTTGTGCAGTAACTGAGAGTGAATCTTGCTGATGTGCCACGGACTAGGTGGGGGTTCAGCCTTTACGAGTGATACACAGTTGGGCCAGTTACTAAGTAATGCACTCAAGGCAGCTAATGATGACTGAGAAATAAGGGCTTCGGACATAACATGGATAACAGTGTTACGTAAGACCACTGCGATCTATCAGGGTGCGCTTTGACCTTGACTACTGGCCATAGCACTGCCAGAGCCACAAGGCACGTGCACAGCAGCAATAGCTGAGCTTGCCAATATAGTGACCACATGCAGCTCTAGCGCTACATCTGGACTTCCCAATGTAATCCTAACAATAGGACGATGGGTCTGTATGTGCTCCAAAACTTCACAGAACATGTTTCTGTACTGTGGGTCTCCAGATGATTTATCAGTGTACATGGTACCTGAATGGAAGTGGAATGCACCCACTCAATATTGCTGACAGATGTTGCGGAAAAGCAACCTGGTCGTTCCAACTCCACAAAGTGAAACAATCTTGACATTTTTGAGTTCCGACAGGAGCTTGAGCAAGGAAAAGGCCTTGCCCTACTTGCTGGTAGCCTTGAAGCCTTGCCATTGTCAGCGATTTCTTCATGAAGATGCTGAAATAATAACGCAAAAGGGTTTCCCAAAAGATTGGGAAAGTATACTGAAAAATCAGAATAGCTTTAGCCTGAAAATTTGGTAGCTTATCCTGGTAGCAGTGACTTCAAATTTGTACCAAAATGTAGCTAACGATCTTCTCTGTCAACTGGTAATTACTATATGATAAACAGTTGTGTGCCTACATTTGTAGAGCAGTGTAAAGTTTAGTAGCAATGTGTACAGTGAAAACAAATGGTCCACGACGCCATATGGCCATATACATTGAAAGATCGCAGTGGACACTGCCAAATGACAAATTGGCTGAAATCTTACCAACCGTAGTGACTGGTTCACCATTTATGCCAGTCATGACATCTGGGTTGTGCTCGAGTTGATCTATTGGACCACCAAATTGTCTCAGAGAAGAACAGCCGATGGCATCAATATCACTTTCAGTGTCAGGGAGCCAATCCATTGACACAAAATCATGGACAGAATTCAGGTAGTGTTGACAGCCATGAAAGTACGGTCAGGTAATGACACATTGCAGCTTCAACTGTCCAATCTTGCTGTGAGTGCTTCCCAAGAACTTCCTGGCTCTGGGACACATGCCCTGAAAGTGGACAGTTGCAAGACGGGAATGAGAAGTCTTCATTGCAGCGGGGCAAGTAGACTTGGTATGCACCATCCTCGCACAATTTGGGCGCTTTTTCATGGTAGGTGGTGACAGTGAATTTGGAGTAACATCTGAGATGCTGCTTACTCTGCTGGTAGGCAGACATGCCTTACTGCATTAACTGAGTCCAAATCTGGTGGTGTGTTGGTGTCACCCATCTGCTTTGCAGCTCCCTCGGTGCAACAGATTTGAACAGCAATGGTTAAGGAAAAATCTGTGTGCACCAACAGTCTGTGACACATCTCATCCTTGAATATCCACAAACATTGCAGTCCCAGGAGAAAATCCCCAGTTGCCTTGGACAATATGCATGGGTAGGAAGCACAAACACAAGGAGAACATGTAGCACACGGAGAGAAGTCTGGGAAATCACTGGTGTGAAACAGTTTACACAATAATATGAGGACAGCAAAATTGGACAGTCAATCGCCACAGGTTTGGGGCTAGGGCTCAACAATGAAGTAGACAGAATGGGCAACAAAACTATCCTCGACGGAGCCGTTTCAGCTGATAGGGTTGTCAGAACAAAGTTGTCAAGGTCTGTTTGCGTTCCGCTGATGCCTTGGTCTGCTAATCCAAAAGCTCAATGAGAGCTGAAGTGCTTCCTCCAATGGTCCACTTAAGTTTTGACGTATGTGACCAAAAATATTGACCTACAAGACCTACAAGAATCACTGCTGTAAGTGCAGATTCAAGTACTTTGTGACTAGTAAGGGCTTGTTAACCCATTGAGCGTGGATGACATATATGTACGTCATGGCAAAATGCCACTGCACCACAGATGACGTATATATACGTCATGGAAGTGAGATGTTTGCGATAGGGATTAGTGGTACATTGTCAATCCCTATGGACTATGTTCATGGCTCTGGGCTTTTCGCAGGCATGGACGCGACAGTGGACAGGTATGCATAGATGATATTGTGGCACATTGTCAATCCCTATGGACTATGTTCGTGGCTACAGGCTTTTCGCAGCCATGGACGCATCAGTGGACAGATACGCATAGATGATAATAGGCTTAGCGCTCAAGGGGTTAATGATCCCGACGAGCTGCCACATGAGACAATCCACTGCACCATTTTATGCTTACAACACAGAAATGTCTATTATTCATTGCATGAAGTGCACACAAGAGAAAGATGAAGTGTAAGACAAAGCACCACTTGAGTCAAGAAATGATACTACACGTGCCTATACAGAGTAAGCAATGTGTATATCAATTCTGTAGTATTACAGTATGCTTTATACTAGCACATCAACCTCGCACTTGTAATGAGTTAGACATACACGCCCATAATCACAGACAACCATGTACGTTCACTAAAGGCATGCTATCCATGCACCATGCATTCACTTGAATGACTGCGCCCATTCGTACTGATACATGCCCATGTCACTGCTTCGTGAACCCTGCTCGATGATACTAACTTGTAGAACTTGGCTTTCTAACACCCAACTCCTTTTATGTCAGTTTTGCAATCACCTTACATGGGGTTGTTTTTCAGTCAATAAAGATGTTCCTCCCTTGCTTGTGATTCTCAGACTTGTGGTTCAGGGGGCTAGGCAAATAATGTTATAGCGCTGGCCTAAGTTGCTGCTGCCTAATCAAGCAAAAGAATCCCCATTTGAGCTGGCTATTCTCAGGTGAGTACTCACACGAACAGGAAATGATATAACGCCTTACCAACACATGGAGTCTAGATCTGTGCCAATTAATGTGATACTTTAAGACACGCACACAAACACTTGCTCAAACACACACACAAATACACACACATTAACACACACACACACATACACACACAAACACACACACAAAACACATACACAAACACACACTTACACACACACACACAAATACATGCACACACACACACAAACACACACTTCAACACTTATATAAACACCCTAATGGTAAATATTGATTAATTCACTAGAATTTGCAATGGCTATTGCTATTGAACAAAGTGCGCTGCCCATAGGCTGTAGACTGCAATCATAATCAGTGTCATAACGTAGATTGTTTTAAAACAGCCATAAACTTAAACCTGACTTACCTTCTGGTTGAGGCGCATCTTGTGACGCCTGAAAAGCCTGCGAAAGAACCATGGCCGGCAACACATCTATAAAAATCAAAAAGAGAATTCTTACTGGTGCCTTCAGCCTTTCTATTGGACCTAGGCTCTCTTTTCCAAAGATGCCATTGGCTAAGACAGTCACTCACTTAGCTTGGCTGGCCCTAGTTCTCTAACGATATCTAGAAAATCCGCCTGTAGAAGACCTTTTTCCACACTCTATTAAGCATATATATAAATATATATTATTATAGAATTTTTTTTAAACAAGTTGGAAGTCGAGGCAAACACATACAACACAGAAAAGAGAATGAAATACACAGACATGAAAAAACAGCAATGTTTTGCCTAGCGCTTATCAGGTATTTACACTGGGGATAAAAAACAAGCTAGAAAGACACACATATTTGTAGTTTCCAAACAGACAAATCATCGAACAGCTAGCATGAGCACAACAATGTGATGAAGATATCAAGATACCAGATGCTAAAAGTTAACGCATCAGTTTTAAACATCGAACATGTGCCTTCTACAAACACAACAGTGGATTTGTTGCCTTGATGATCAGCGCCTCAAGCACTGAGGTGCACTCAGGTGCTGGCAGTTACATGCCCTAGCCAGAACCTTGAATTTGCTTAAAAGTTTCTTGCTCCAACAGGCCAAGTTGGCCAATAAGTGCCCAGTGATGACCGAGTCCGCAGTGGTCATCTTGTAGCTTACGAGATTCTCAAATAGTCTGGCTGGCAGCTGCTGCTTTATTCTCTCAGCCATGTTTGATGTTTAGAACTGATGTGTGAACTTCTATTGTCTGGTATCTCAATATCTTCATCATGTTGTTGTGTGCTTGTGCTAGCTGTTTGATTTGTCTGTTTAGAACCTACAAATACGTGTGTCTTTCTAGATGGTTTTTTATTCCCAGTGTAAATACCTGATGAGTGCTGGGTGAAACATCGTCATTTTCTTCCATCATGTCTGTGAATTTCATTCTCTTTTCAGTGACATTATATATCCTCACTGAACTATTAAGCTCAGAATAAACAGCAAGCAACTCCAGATTAAGCTAAAAAAACAACATCACAAAAGCCCAACTCCCAATTGATAATGCTTTAATTTGTGAATAACCTGACTATCCTATGAAATAGACAGTAAACCACTAGATGGTGTCTCAGACTGTCTTCTGCTCCAACAGTTTATAAATTAAGCAATCATTTCACAGGTACCACATAGTTACTTACGTTTCCAGAAGGATGGCCCAGAACTGTCCTGGTCGTCTCCTGAACACACACAAGACAACCAAGAGCTCAAACCCAGTAGTTGATAAAATGATCCCTTGAGTGCCAGCTGCTTAGGAGTGTGACTGTGCAAAGATTACCACACCACCTTGCAATTGGCTAACTATGGCATTGGCGTGTGCGGTCAATATTCTAGCAATTGGTGAATACATGTCTTGCTATATATTACGCCTGTAGATAGCTTCACTCAATCTAAAAAGAGACTGCCATCCTGATGTTG
>JAOWAW010125084.1:9163-23363 GCA_028565695.1 Nicola tetela
CTCTGTCTCTGTTTGTCTGAAATGTCTGTGCTCCCTTCTCTCTCATTCTAACCCTCTCTAATGATCTATTCCAGGCCATTCGAGTTCTCAAGTCCAGTGAAATTCTCGTCATGACAGTTAAATCAGAGCAGGTGAGATGTTTGCCCATGACAACGGTAACCTAAGTTGGACCACAAATTACGTCACCAGAGGGTGAATGGCTGTTCTACTTGTAAGGGATAGCAGTTTGATGAGCCTACTACTGTATGTTAATAGATTGTGTTTGCCAACAGACATCGGAAAAGTCTCGTTTGTGCTTGATTCTGAGAACAGTTTTTACACGAATATTAAGTAATATGACTGTGCAATAATGATATGGTTGTCATGGCAATATTGATGTGATAACACACTGCTGGATTAAAATTAATTAGCAGGATGATACAGTAGCTGTGGTCAATCAGTTGTGTCGCAATCTTTACAGCACAAATTCTGTGAGATCACCACACTGCAAATACAAAACTAGACTCACTTCAAAAACCCAGTAACAGTGCCTTTCTCTCCCTGTCTTCTTCCTCAGGACTCAGAGCAACAGAAGGAATGGGAGGAACAGATGGAGACTTTGCGTGAGCAGCGATTGTTGGAGTTTGCATCAGCCCGGCCATCGATTGATCTTGGTAACGAGGGAAAGCCATTTTTCATCGCTTCACCGCCAGAAACAACAAGTCCTCTCTGTAAGTTGAAGGGCTAGAGATCCCCAGGAGAGCATTAAATTGGAGGGAGGGAGAGAAAGAGAGTGAGAGAGAGAGAGAGGGAAGCAATGGAGAGGGAAGGATAAACTCAACTGATTATTCTTCTTAAATTGAGAGCAGACTTGAAGTTGTCAAAACTTGCCTTAACCTGATAATGCCATCATAACTACATGTATATATATTCTACAAATGCATGTCCTGTAGCACCAGCTTGATTAGGATTTACTGATTTCACTTTCACTAATTATAAGACTTTCCTATCTCAACCATCGCATGAATTCTCTATGTTTGTTACTAAGTGACTCTTATCTTCGTTTGTGTTTATTTACTTTGCTCTTCAGCGGAGGAAGGTAACACACACAATGAGGACGATGATTTGGGAAATGTTGATGTCTACAAGGAAGCACTGCAAACACCGGAGAAAGTTGAACCAAGTCCGACAAAAGAAGAGGCAGAGGACCAGTTTTCAGATGTTACCGATGTTGTGCAGACACACCTTCAGAGACTCTACTTGGAACAACAACGTGAGCGGCATGAAAGGCTTCGCAAACGCAGCCAGCAGAGGGTCAAACTGCTTGAAGAAGTCCGAAGCATGAGGAAGGTATCACAAGAAAGCAAAGCTGCCGATAGTTCACACGACAACACAAAAGAATGTGCCAAAGTTGGAGAAGAGACAACTGTGCCGAAAGATGAGAAAGCAGAAAACCTGACAGTAAAACATGAAGCTGTGGCAGATGTTTCAGTTGCTATAGCAACAAAGGTTGTTGAGGAAGTCACCACAGTTGAAAATGCTCAACAGGATATGACTACTGTTAGACACTCTGCAGTTGTTGCCCAGCGTTCATCCATAGCAACAGTTGTCAGGGAAACAGCTGTAGTGGAGATGGCCCCATTAACTGTGGCAACAGTTACAATGTCAAATGGTGGAAGCTCGACAGACAATCAACTTGAGCAGCCACTCTCATCCGCCAGTACAGGCAGCCAGTCTGGTGAGTATGAGTGAAAAGTTCGGCTTTGTTTAGGATCATGGGTGGTTATAAGCAGATAAGAAGGATCCATACTTTAACCCTATCCAATCCAGGGGGGGGGGCACTTTCTGCCTCCCACCTACTTTTTTCCAATATCTTTGAAATGCTTTCAAGGAGAGCTTCCAGAGTTTAGGACTTTTCCTTTTTGCTCCTTACACATAAAAGGAAAGTGTTTTTGACAAGTGAATATGCTCCATTGCCATGGTAACAATCATTTTTCTGTGGGCATGTTCTTTGTGCGTTTTATGGCATTTGACATAATGCAGGCTACACAATTATTCCTGTAGACGATACAACGCTATGAAACACTTTTGAACAGTTCTATTACCTTTTCTTACCACTTTGTTTGAATATACAGTGCTTCACTCTCTCTCTTAGGATGTACTGTTTTCCTCAAAAGTTGTTTGATGCTACTAATGTAATTTTTTTGGTGATTTGTCTCGCAGGCCTAGTTTAAAGCCAATTATTTCCCAACAGCTGAATGTTGAAAGCTCCATACTCTTTCTTCATTTACAACTTGTTGATGTCAACCTACAAAACAATTTCCATACTCCATACTGCTTTCTAGGGCAACTTATCCAGGGGGGGGGGGGCACAATGTGCCCCCTGAATCTGTGATTGCGAAAAAAGCCTGGATTGGATAGGGTTAACCATTGTTCTGTGTGTTCTACATCTACACATTTTGAAAATATCTCAGTATGGAGCTACCTTAAGGTTATCTGACAATGCTGTTGAGGAAGTATGTGCTATGCGAACAAACCACAAAACAGGGCTATTTTCCTTCCAGATGAGGCATGTGAGTAGAACCCTGTAAAGTTTAAGCCCAAAAGTGTAAGTTAGCTGGGTAAACATCATATTATCATGACATTTGGTTGTTGTGTTCTGAGTTTCTGCTTGCTGAATGTATGCACTGCTTTCCCACCCAATTTAATATACAGAAGTGATCACAGCATCAGTTCCTAGTGCGTTTGCTGACGATCCGCCGGATAATAGTGTGCCACAGCTTCATGTTCGAAAGGCGAAAGAAGACGCTCCACAGCGGCCTTCTTCTTTAGTGACTGGTGAAGGAGACATGCCTGGTCAAAGTGCCGTTGTGGTGCAGCCAAGCTTGGTCAAAGCTTTGTCACAAGTCAGTGAGCAAAGACAAGCAGAGGTGGGTGGCTGAGGGTAAAATTTGGTGAAGTGAATTACACATGCAACCTCCTTCCCTTTCTCACCCTCTCTTTTCAACACTTCTAGTGTGCTCTTATTCAAAAAGTTTCTTCATAAACCCAGCATTTTTATCTCTTGCACAGAGGTTATTCTAACACACACAGTTGCAAAATACATGTGCTTTCAGGACCCATAAAACATGTCACACTATAACCTGAAATGCATTTAACTTCCACACACATCTAATTCATGTACACACAGGCACACATGTGTGTAAACATATGCCCCAAACTCATGTACTGCACAGATCCACATACTCATGCACAGATGTATACAGGCACACCTAATATATCACATTCATACACCCATACACATGCACATGAGTAAACACATGCACACACAATGCACACACACACATACACACACACATACACACACTGAACGCACACTTATACACATATGCATAAACGCATGCGATAACATTCTCTCCCCTGAGTCAGAAAATATTTTCATTGTCTTTAGGCTGAAGCCGAGGGCTCTGTCCAGTCACCAACGAGTGAAAAGCTAAACTATGTGCGAGTGGAAGTTTCCCCACCGACAGGCAAACACACTAAACCATTTGTGACTATGGCAATGGGGTCAGAAAAGACGGTCTATTCTGAAGTAATAGTGCAGCCTGCAAAGCCTAAAGACGCAGTGGATGAGAAGAGACTGACTGCTAACAAGCCAAAGCAAGGGAAGGAGACAACTCAGTCCAGCAAAAAGGACAACACGAGAGAGAAAGAGAGCGTGCCAAAAGAATCCAGTGGCTCATCTGACAATAAAGCAACAGCTAAACCAACGCCAACATTGGAACCAGCACCTGCTCATTCAGCTTTGAAGAAGCCAAGTGAGAGTACAGGAAAACCACTGGTAAGACAAACAGAGTATGTATTGATATTTACACTAACCCTGATGAATGACTGGGTCAAAGTACAGGAAAGTCATCGGTAAGACAAACAGACTCTAGAGTATACATGTAAGCTTACATTGATATTTATACTAACACTGTATATGAATGGGTGATACTTAGCTGAATACAGAGAGAAAAGAAAAAGAATTTGTGTAGCTGAGAATCCATTGATTGCTGCAAAGTGTTGATTATTAGCCACTGAATTCATGCAGTCATTCTAAATGGTAGATCAGAGAATGAGCTTTAACCCAGATGTACAGAGGACTTGGGGAACTATGAAATTAACTATTAAATTTTAGTCCCGACTGTAGTATATTACCATTGTTCTATCCATTAATGTACATATAGCCACCTTAAAGTCCATGAAGTATGTTTGTGCACATGTGCAACTCAAGCGCATGTTCTTGGAAGCCTATGAGCTTGGATGACAAGAAGTGATGGTTGTCTAGAAAGACTGGGGGTTTAATAAGTCAGGTTAACCCAAGTCGTTACACTGACAGTTTTGGTTATCCAGTGCTTTCCAAAAATTGTTGGTGTTCAACTCCATCTTGTCTGCAGAAATACCAGTTAAAACTACATAGGCTGAGAAAATCTCAAAATGATGGAGACAAATCTGATTGTCCTGCAAGCTGGGTCTTGGCTTACATGTGCATACAGCCTTTCTCTTAAAATTACCTTTCCTTTCACTGAAACTTCTTGCATGTTTTCCCTCTCTACTCTCTTTCTGTGAATCGCCTCTTCTCAGGTAACTGGAGGAAAGTCAAAGAAGAAACAGAGGAAGAAACAAGCCTCTTTTTCCACAAAGTAAGACCGCATTATATGCGGCAAAACTGTTTGCATGTTTTGGTGCAAAACTCTCATAAAGTGCTGACCAGGTAGTTGCTCAAACCTCATCGTTCTCCTTCTTGAACATTTAACTGCAAATGTGAAGCTGCATGGGGTGGCCATGTGCATGGTTGATGAACTGGTAAAGGAAGAACTTGTTGCATTCGTAACACGTGCTCTCAGTCTGTTTGCAAAATTTATGATGGGAGAAGCTCAGGTAGAGGTTGGCCTGTGAAACTTTCACGTGTTTGTCATCTGTTTGAAGAGAACTGTTTCTGAAATCACAGAGTTTGATCTGTTCAAGTTGTAAGACAGAGCACTTTCTCACTGCATGAGGCTAAATTGCACTTCAAAACCTGCAGACTTCTGAGAGGAGTTATCATCTGTGGGCCATGTGCAAAGAAAAGTGAATGATTTTGGTTGTACATGTAAATCTCTGTTAAAATGTTGAAAATGGCTCTTTCTCCAAACCTGCTAAATGAAATCAAACATTCCTCTTCATGCATAAAAGAGCATGGCCGGTGAAAGGGATATGCAGCTCAAGCTGACAATTCCTTTTTTAATTATTAATTGTGGGGGCTGGCTTGAACATAACATTTTCACTGTGCACATAATTCTATATAATATTATAGAGTTTTACAAGGCATTTCTAGCTGTTTCTCAACACGCATCCGTTTACTGTATTCAGACATGCTGTGATGCTTTTTGTCAGCTGGCTGGGGATGAAGTCGTTGAGTATTTCAAATTGTAATGTAGCATGTAAAAGTGAATAAAGAAAGGCTTGGCAGTTGTGAGTTGATAAGAAAAAAACAAAAAAACAAAAAAAACAGAATATAGAAGGGACATGCACAAGTCATCTTAAGTAGTTCACGAGATAATCACAAGAATAATGATTGAGCCACAAACATTCGTTCGATATATGCAGTGGCAACTGTACCCCTGATTTCAGCTGTCTCCCAATTTCTTGGATGTCATTACTGCTTTTTTCTTGCTTCCCTGACAGTATTGAGTGTGTTATGATATCGCGGTCGGACTCCACTGTCTCAAGGAGTAAGCGTTTGTCGACCATGTCTGAAGACTCTGTCAACCCAAGCAACATGGAGGTGGGCTTAAACATTATAGTAGTGACCTGTGAACAAAAGATCATTTCCCCTACAGTAGGTTTCTCACTATATTGAGGTTCCTATAGGAACTGATTGTTTGTGGTCGGTGATCTTACTGGAAACATGTATGCGTATACATTGTACATAGGCTCACCTGTTTAACATCATAACTTTGTTTAATGTGTAGACCAACATATGTAACAGTAAGTGTAAATTCCTCCATTGTGTTGCTTATGATTCCCCCATCCCACACCTTATATATGCATAATGTAGATAACAGCTGCTAATTGCTCCCCACTGTATTTCCTAAAATAAGGGCTTCACCGAAATAAGCACTGCCCTGGAATTAGCCCCACCCAAAATTCCTGTGGCAGCATTTTAAATGCCACTCGCAAATAACTCATGCGGGGGCAGTTGCATCATGGGTATGTGCTTAAAACTTGGCTGGTTTTCCTGTTCTGAAGTGCACACTGCCAGTTACCCCCTGGTGTACGCGTACCAGTATTTTGAGTGAAAATGTGATTGTAGTGACTTGCAGGCAATACACAGTTGGTACTCCGTAGGTGTCTGATTCTGTGGAAAAGTTTGCTGAAATGTTAAGCCCCTCCTTTTTTTTCAATCCCCTTTCTCTTATAAGCCCCTACCCTGGAGGGAGTTGAAAATATATAAAGCCTCTAGGGCTTATTTCAAGGAACTTAAGATGTCATCGTGGCTCCAGCTGCGTACACACAAACAAAGTCTGTGCATGACCAATTATGGCATGTTACAACATGGCCTTATCATCATATGAAAGTTGAAACTGCATAATACAGTGTATGAGCCACGCACCTAACAACAATCTGTTCAGAAAAAGAATCTAGTGTATTTTTCAAGTGTTGAAAGAAACCTGTGTATGACAAATTTCTCTCCACAGCATCCTGTCTTTGGATTCTCCCCATCGCACTAGACTTAAAAGATTAAGATGCACCAGAATCTATATGTGGATTGGGATGTTTACACTTGGTCAGGGAGAGTAATTCGGAGAGTTTCTGAAATGTTTGCTCTGTGGAAGTTGTCATAGGTGAATATTTAAAATTTGCATATATAAATGTAAGTAAATGTACAATTTTACATAAACGTGCGCATAAAATTTTTTGCTACAGTTTCATCAATTCTGTTTCAAGTCTCTTCTGGCAAATGTGTCTCAATATTCCAACAGTATCATTGTCTTCCTCCAAATTGATATTTTTAGTTTAAAGCTGTACACTACACTCTTCAAGTTTTCTAGACAGACTGGAGTTGTGATACTTGTGGGTGGCCATTGCCATGGCAACAGATGTATCGTTTGTTTTGCACCATGCACTGTATACTGACCAAGCCATTTCATTGCAGCCAACAGCACGTCTAAATTATGGCATTCATTCCCTCTTGATGACTCATTGTGTTTATTTATTGCATTTTGTTTGATTTCTTATTGCTGCATGCAGTTCAGTGATGATGTTCTACAAGGTCGGCAGGCAATCTTTCACACCATTCCAAAGGTAATCACTGACATCCTGTGCGCAGCACATGACAACTGCATCAGAGCAATCTCATATTGTAATTAGAGAAAAACTTGCTGCAACTATATCAGTGGTGCATGGCTGTGCAGCTGTTTGACTTTGTGACAGTTTTGCTGCTCATTTTAAGCTGACTTTCACAACTTCACTCCACCCGAACACCAACTGATGAGAAAAAAATCTGCTTTCCACGTGTTTCAATAATCTTGTTGGCGAATATATGTAGAAGAGCAGATCTTTTCTACCAGCAATGCACCAGCACTGCTAACATTCGTTTTGTCTCTTTTAATTGAACTTGCAACACTTTCCCAAATGTTGCATTTCTTTAGCCCTCAGCAGCTGCATTCATTGTGCTGGCTATACAATGCATCACACTGCCATGTCTGAATTCGTTGTTTTGTTGTTTTATTTTTTTGTTTCAGAATGGCCCTCTTGGTATTAAGCTTCGTGGAGGGAAGGGTTCTCGACATGGTGACAACATCTACATTGCACAAATCGACCCTGAGGGCTCTGTTGAACAATATGGTAATTTACCATGCACTGCCCTGGTGATAGGCTTAGGACGTGACATATGCTTTGATCACAGACCAGTTCCTTCCTCATGATCATAACTCCAATATACTCACTGTGCTCCACACATCATAACTACACTTTACTGTTTGCAAAGACTGCATGTAGTAGTATTATTCAAATGCAAAACTGATTATCAATAATAAGTGATGGCAGTGTACTGGCATGCATATGGGGCGGCAGGGAAGAATACTCACCCAAGATTACACTGAGCAGAAGAGTGTGGTTTAGCTTGTAAGCTTAGAAAATCTGCTATTTGGATGTGTCAGTTATCAAGCCTGAGTATGCCTTCAGTGTGTCTTTAATGCATGAGGTCCGTAAAATGGTTGCATGCCTCAGCATGGTAACACTTTGTTCTTGTTTCATTGGTGTAAGCATCTTCTTTGTTCTGCTGTGTCTGCACCTTCTCCAGGTCAGCTTGTCGTTGGTGACCAGATTCTAAATGTGGAAGGTACCAGTTTCTTGGACATCACTCAACAGGAAGCATCTGAAGCACTGCATGAAGCCATGCAATGGGAGACGGTAAGTTCATGAATTTTACCCAGTGAAGGTTATAATAGCTCAGCAGTGAGAAATGAAAGTCCTTGCTGCCACCCTCTGTGATTTGTGACATTATTACCACAAGCTGGAAGAATGCTGGAGTAAATTTCTGCAATTATTTCTTCATGAAATTAGGAATTCTACCATTTAGTGTCTATTATCAGTATGCTGCTCAATTGAAATCCTTGTCTGAATCAATTTTCAGGATTGCATTGACCTTGTGGTGGCCTCAGAGCTGACAACCATATAGACCTATGTAGAGGTGAGGTTTCTGCTGGCATCTCAGTTGCATTGAGAATTTTTTCATGCAGTTTGTGCAGTGCTGCTTCTTATTGTATCAGCTATTACTTTATGACAAAACCACAGTTTGGAAAAAAAATGCTGCCAGACAAGTTCATCAGCAGTCTCTCCCTTCACTTTCTAGATCATAATAGACTGACTGTTGAATAAGCACTGTTGTTGGTAATAACATAATTAGCAGAAAAAAATGTCTGCCTGCATCAGGTGTATGACTTGGTGTTACATGGTCAATATTTTGATCCCATTACCATGGTAACAGCCATGCATGTTTATTTATTTATTTATTTTTGGTTTTGCAGCTGTTTGATAATGCAACAAGCCACCTAAGGCATTCATCTTGAACCGTTACTTTAATTTCCCGGCAACTTCATCGTGGAACATTTCTGCGAGCAGATCACTTGAACTTGAATGCTGACCGTTTGCAATACAACTCTTCAATTTTTAATTTTTTGGCCAGATAAGACTCTACTGCTCATTTCGTATGCACATTGAGCAGAGATATGTTCAATGACACAGTTTCTCTTGTATTATGGTTGAAGTTCGAGAAAATATTCTGCTGTAATTTTACTGACAAGACACTTTTGCACAATGTTCTTCCTTTTCAGGCAAATGTGGAAGGTTCAATGACACCAATCTGTGAATTCATTGCTCTATGAAAGTTAAGCATCAGCAAAGCTCTCCATAAAGGCAATCTCACAAAACTGCATACACAAACTCTTTCATAGCTTACTGCACCAGCCCATGACCTATGGAGAAGAATGAGTCACACCACAACCAGAGCTTGATGAGTCCCAAGTTCTACACCAATCCCACCCATTCCCCAACACAATAAACATAAATCTCACTCCCAGACAAACCATTTCAACCTTACCCTCACATAACATGAAAGGAGTGGCCTCTTGTAGAGAAAAAAGGCACAGTCTCCACAGGAAAGAAGCTTAAAAGTCAGAATGGGATGAAAAGACATGCCTGAACGCATGGTTGCCATAGCAACAAATAAACCACATGAGATGAATCGAGTTTGCGCTGGTCAGTGAATACAATAATCTTATCAATAAAGCAGATTTCGGTAAAAAAGGAGAATTACAGAAAAAAAAACAAAAAGTTTGGCAGCTCAAAGTCTTGTGATAAAACATAGGGAGAAAAGAATGAGCAGTGTTGAATAAAAACCTTCAGGTCCTCTGGTGCACATGTTGGCATCAAATAACCCATTGACAGAAATAAATACTCTCAATAATTCTATAGTAGAGCAGTAGACAGTGAAGCATTATGGTTGGTGGCCATGGCCTCTTCAGATGGTTAGGAGCTCAGCGTAATGTAGCGATTGAGAGCACGCAGAGCATAGAGCAGCTCTGCCTGAAAGCGTGCCTCCATCAAGATAATGTTTACATGAACCTGCAACAGTTATTAAATAATGTATTAGACATTACCATGGCCGAGTTCCATGTCTGCCAACAGCTGAACTTGAAACACTGGAACTGCACAAAATGGAACATCTACAAAAATGAAACAGCTAAGGAAAACAAAGTCACACCATGATACAAGAACAGAATTACAACCAGGGTTGAAATGATTCAAGAACAACTGATTGTTCACAAAAAATGCCCACAGTTGATGAAAAAGTTCATTTAACAATTATCAAAAAGAGCAGGAAGAATCAAATTTTGTTCCTATAGTAATGATGGCCTTGAGCACCCACTGATGAGTGCCCTAGCAACTGAAGTCTTGATGATTTATAGAAATACTTACTCTATGAAAGATACGATAACATGCTTACAAACAGTTCCAATGCTGTTGGTGTTAACATTTTTGAGACATGAGAAGTCACTGTTGTGTGTAAATCTTGTGTGGCTAAAACCCCACTTTTCTAGAGAACAGACCAAAGCAATAGAGACCTTCCGCAAAGTGAAAATTTGCATACCCATGACTGTCTGGGTGCGAGTAAGTGAAATCACTGTGAATGTTCACAGCTGTGCGACTGAAAATCAGTCAGATTGTGAATGTAACTTGCACAAGCAGCTCCCCACCTGAGCCTAGTCTTTTGTATTCAGGTGGCCGGCAGAGGTGGCTCTTTGTGTGCATGTAATACACCTGTACATGTGGGCGATAAGCCCCTCAGGTGTGGTGATGACAAGCCCCAAGTCCACTGCAGTTTTGTTGGCAATAGCCCTGGCAGTAAGAAGCAACTCTTTGTGCGGTGAAGTAAGGCCTTGTGAAGGGATCAATGAAGACAAATTCCCATCCATCCACTATCTACAGCAGGGTGATATTGAAAATGAGGTTGAGGCTCGTGTTAGCACAGCTGAACTCCTCCACAAGATCTCAGTCTGTTGGGATAGGAGACTCTAAGGTGAGCCTGCAAAGAACAACCAGGACCCCTTCTAAGCCTGTCCAAGACAAGGGGAAGATAGCTTGTCCAGAAGTTGCAAGGCCATACAGAGCTGACATTTGGAGAAGCAAAAATTGCGCACGCACTGCTTGTCATCAGGCCTATTGCTTGAGGAGAATAGTGCTGTGATGAAAACTCATTCTCCAAAGCCAAAACCAAAAGAAGGAGCTCTTCTTCAGTCAAGTCGCCCTATTCATATGAGATAAGAAGCAACGTAGTCAAGGTGTTGAGATCTCTGCAGCAGAAGGCCATTTTTACATGTGCTGCTGACCCTTGCGAGTGTTGTGTACTTTACTCTTTGTGGAAGCAATTTTACATGTGAACTTTCAAATACCCACTACGTAATACCTCTAACCTAGGCAAATGTGAATTTTCACTTTGTGGAAGGTCTCTGATAACAGTATTTGCTCTGATGCCCATAAAAGTGTAAATTTTGAATGTGTTTCAGACCCTTTCAGGAAACAAAAATGCATGCTTACCAACTACTTTGCAGGTAATTCTGACTGTAAGGCAGAGCACACATTTTCATATGAAAAGTATGCCTGGAAAGGTGATATACTCCAAGCCAGTGAATACAACTAGTTAAACATCAATAATTACGAGGAGGCAGTTTCGACCTACTATTCTCCCTTCACAACACCTCTAACGTGTTTCTGTGTAGCTTGTGCTATCTTTCTCAGCAGTCTCAATCTGCTGCCAGTGCTTCAAGATACTCAGCATCAGTGGTTACATTTTGTCAGATCGCAAAACAGGAGGAAGGGACAGTTACTTCCTCCTTGTGTCGAATAAAGGGTGGTGACTGATGAAGTCTGGTGATGTAAGAGAAGGTAGAAAAATGAAATCAAATTTGCATCCATCGCGGCAGTCTGCGTAAGCACAACATCGTCCTAAAACAAGGAAAAGATAAGGATGCAGCAATTGTCTGTGCGGCTGGCATGCCATGCCCACACAGCGATTGTCCATGCGATTGGCAAGCCACGCCCACACAACGATTGTCCGTGCGGCTGGCAAGCCATGCCCACACAGGGCCCAATGTTCATCGGGAGAGTGCATACTGTATCGCGCGACCAGACCTGGCTGCCTGCAGTCTCTGTGGCAGACTTCACAGACAGAGTTCACCGCTAGTGAATGACCACACTGGAAATCAGTGAAGTTCTATCAACAACCACTTCTATTCATACATCTACATTTAGTGTGCCATGTGAAGTTCATGGTACTGTGGAGTCGCATCGTGGATTCATCATGGAGTCATCAATAATAGCATTTATCAATCAATAGAGTTGATTATTCAAAAAGGGCTATCAGTGAAATTGTTTAATATTGAAATATCACCAATGACAACTAACACAGGTAAGCTTAGGCCAACTGCTTCCTTACCAACATGCACTTTCTCTGAAAGCATACTTTCAACATGAGGCTGTTGAAAGCAAGTGAAAACAAGTTTTATAACAGCACATTGTTGAAGAAACATGAGAAAGCAAAAGTGATCAGCTGCCAAATAGAACAGGCTTACCCTTTCGGACGGTTTGAATGCCCTCAAGCAGTTGAAGAAGTCACAGAATGTCACTCGCTCAGGGAAGCAGGTGACCTGGATGGAGAAAATGAGAAACACAATGAAGAAAGATAAAGAACCAATTTATCAGAGGCTGTATCATTACCGCTACGTGACCTGTAGGTTTGATGCAAGACAACAGAAATGGGAAACCAAATGGTGAAAGAGAAATGGAGAGGGGAACTCAAACATGGCCTGCTTACTCTTCTTCTCTCTCAGTATATTCAGCTGTGCACTGGAACGGAAATATTTCGCTAAGAAATGTTAACACAACGTGCTGAAGTCCGGCCAATTGCACAATTGCAGAACAGCAGAAATCCTGAGCTCACACACATGATAAAATTAACTCACATTTTTCATGTAATTCTTGAGGGGCCTCGAAAGCAATTTGTTCACCTGAGAACCAAACAGCAACAATTGGTGCAAGTTGTGATGTCATGGAAGTGACAATGTTGCAACAAGTAGAGTACAACATTGTTGAGCATCGAATGAGCTGTATTCTGAACCGACCATCTTGAGAAAGGCCAGCCAAACATTGATCAGACTAATTTTAAATTATAATACCATCAGTACTGTCTTATGAAGTTATGGCTACATTTACCAATTCCACAGTCTAATTCTGGCCATTTAAAAAAAAAAACAACGTTCCCTCTGATTGCCACCAGACACAGCAGTTCTGTTGGCAATTGAACAAAGGACCTGCTCTAAATTTCTCACTTCAAGAAGATTTAAGGTGAAGGCACACTTACCTCTGAGTATACATAGTCATCATGGAAGATGCCCTTTATGCAATGGATGTAGTTCCACATTGCTCTTCTAAACGGCGTCGTGTCCACACCATCAAGGTCACCAATGCTGCAAACGAGAGTGTACACAGAACAAACACAACCACACGAGGGGGCCGGAACTGGTCAGCTGGGTTAGGTCAGACCAGAGTGACTCATCTTTCAGAACCATAAACCTCAAAGGTATGATTTAGCTGATTTGAGTTTGCTCTGTGTCCAGTGTTAGGACAACAGGTTAACCTCATTAAGATGGCTCGACCTAGTTGTGATGTCACTATGACAGAATCTACATGGCATCTAAGTCCATGCAGAGGCCTTGCCATAGTGACATCACAACTGGGTTGACCCACCTTATGTAAACACATCAAGATTAAGCAATGAAGTATTCACTGCTGGTCACTAAGAAGAAAAAATTGTACTTCCGTTCCTGGGAAAATGCTGAGATGGAAAGAAAGATTACCGGAATGCACGTTTGTCATGGTTACCATGGTTACCTGTTATAAGTCAGTGACGACACACATTTGAACTTTTCATCAAGCAGAGGACCGATGTCAGAGTAGAGACGAGTGACAAGAGAGAAACCATGATCTTCCCATGAATACTCCTAAAAAGAAAACAGATCAGTTACCTGTGCAATATAACTTGACAGCTGGCAGTTTTTACTCAAAACCTCAAGAAGAAACAAGACAATGAAGGTTGAGCATGTGCATGCGTGTGTGTGTGTGTGTGTGTGTGTGT
>JAOWAW010125085.1:0-12037 GCA_028565695.1 Nicola tetela
GAAGAAGAAGAAGAAGAAGAAGAAGAAGAAGAAATTATTGATCTGCTCAGAGTCATTCCACATGTTGCACTTAAGTTTTTGCAGATAGCACGCAGTGTGTTGCACAGAAGAAGAGCTAGGAAGACAATAGACTAATGTTGTGCTAGTTAACAAAGACTTAGCAGGCACAGGTGGCCATCATGCAGAGGGCCATGAACTTCTGACAAGCAGTCTGACAAATCCTTGGTTGACGCTGTGCACATCTTTAAACCACACCAAAAGCGCATTCTCCAGCTCAGACCACCTTGAGTTGCACAGCCGCTCCCACTTCAAGCCTCTGCTTTCGAAAGCAGAAAGGAGTTGATCTTTTTGCTTCAGGATGGTGTAAATTGTAGATGCAGGGCAGCCAACTTTCCGAGCGATGTCCTTCATGGTGTCTCCTTTCCAGCGATCACGGATTACTGCCACTTTCTCTTTTGGGGTTAAAGAACGCTGAACTTTTTTGGGAGTTGGAGATGCCATCCTCTCACTTGTTACGACAGTGCTCACTTTCAAAAGCAACTGTACAGTACCAGGCCAAGGTTGCAGACATGATATAAGATGGATTATTGTGCCTATGGACTACAGTACTGTAGATATTTCACCACCTTTACAATGGCAGGCACAAGCTACAGTACATTGATCTAAGCAGGTGTTGCATTCTTTGCTACATGTCTGCAGCAGGCCAGTCTACCATGTCAAAAGTTGCAACAATTGCGGTCAACCATGGGTGTAGGCAACACAGCCTAGAGTTCGCATCGATCGCATTGCTTTGAGGGCATATTGATACGTAAGCCATGATATGCTGCAGGTTCTTGGCGGCTATGGGCTGATCCGAAACTGACTTGCTGAAGCACTTCAATCAACTCGCGATTCTTTTTATATATTACATGTTATGAGAATGCCAGTTTTGGGCTGAAATTGTTACGCGTTAATGGATTTTACATGTTACCCGATTACGTGTTATCAAGTGAGCTATGCATACATTTCTTATGAGTGCTGATTGGGACATGGCAGCGATTACATGCTAACGAGGTTTACGTGCTAACGAGGGTCGTGTTATTGGAGGTTGACCTGTATATTAAAGTGGATGTCTACAATAATACTGTAATCCCAGATAATTTTGGTAGTGCAAAATTTTTGGTACAAGGAAAAATGGCTGTTCGATGCAATTTTAAATTCTTTCTGAGGGCTAGAAGGACTTTATCTTTTGTAGTTCTGCTAGAACTGCACAGTAGACTACTAATCTGGTGCACAGTACATGTCCTTGTTGTGTTGCTGGCGCGTTGTTCAATTGGCGCATGTCTGTAGGCCATATGTGTAGTACTAGTACTGTAGATCTACCTTCAAGAGGAGCAAGCAACAATGCACAACAGTCGACAGCTTACACTGGAACATGCATACTAGTGTATGGACCCTAAAATTAATACATGTATGTACTGGGAGATAAATGTTAGGTCAAGATTGAATATAGCAACTTTTGTTACCTGCCAAATTTTCCGAAAATTTCTTGCTACCGAAACTACTAGTAGTTTGGATTGCAGTTATAGAACAAATCTGCTCAAGAGAGATATGAGTTATTTGAATTTCCCTACCAGATGCTGATACACTGGGTAAAGTCCTCACCTGGTGTATACATATAGCATGGCGTCAGGTTCTCGTGGAAACTCACGCTCTTCTGTTACTCTGTCAGACACAGCTCCATTAACATCCTTATCTACTCTTGTTGCTTCGTCTGCGTCACCACCGAAAGAGAAGAACCGCATTGACTCGTCTTCTTCCTTACACGTTGGCCATACGTCTTCCGCTGTCGGCAACAACTTGCCCTCCGAGTCCGACAATACAACGAAGGCTGCTGCATGGCACGTTTTAATACAATGCACTAGCGACCGACCTCGAAGATTAAAATTCAGGAAGGCTACGCGAAGTCCAGCTTTCACCAACCCAAGCCACCACACCACAAACTCTGGTGTGTTCGGACCTAAAAGTGCCACCGTCTGACCTTGGCTCAGACCTACACTAATCGCCCAATTCGCCACCTGGTTGCTCCGTTCGTCAAGCACACGAAAAGAGACTTGTTCACCGGTCAAGGCGTTTATCATGGCCGCACGATCACCACTAGTTCGAACGATACTTTTGAAGCGAACGAGGAAACTTTCCTTGGATTTCATGATCTTGTCGATTGCAAGGAATTTCCGTATAGCGCGCAGATCTCGAAAAAAGTTTGGCCAGAAGATCCGGATGAAGAAAAGTGCGGTCGCCAGTAAAATGGCTAGCGATGTAAACAGCCAAGCGAACATGGTCAAGGCCCGGACTCCGTCACTAGAGAGAATCGCAAGAGGCAAGGCCTGAAAATTACCGATGAACCTTTCTTTTTCTTTCCAGCAGCTCTCTCTCTCAGTTCCCCAACGACAATTATTAGCCTGCAGTTTAACCCAGACCGGGCTAGGAGAACGCTAGCAAACTCTGGATGGGCCACGCAGCTGTAACGGTGCCACGGCGATCGACGCGCCTCTTCCACATCCGCGTCACGTGCTGCGTGAGTTTCTGCGCGAGTAAGATGCGTGAGCACGGTGAGTCTATGCAGTCAGCCAACGCATTAACTACCCAGCCCTAGCCTAGGTCCTGGATGCAGACGATCGACGAGCCTTCGAAGCTTCCTCAGCCAGCTAGCCGTGGGTACGGTACGGTATTTTCCAAAGTTGCACGAAACGGTTTGTGGTCTTCGACCGTCTGGTTTGATCGCGCTCTAACTGTAAGCTTGTTATCAACCCACTCGAACCAACCTGCCTCTCGCTGTCGGAATGTTTTCCTCCTTCTAAGTTCAATGTTGGTGGTCCGCTGAGTAATGGAGTAAAGGCTGAAGCAGAGACGTCTTTGTTACTAGTAACTTGTCGCGCCAGGTGTGTTGCATGGGCAATCTGAGCCGTGGTAGCGCTAGCCACTTCATAGATCTCTCTCGTTCACCACACAATCAACAGCCGCGAGAAGCTTTGTGTGATCGCCGTTCAGTACAAACATCTGTAGACACGTAATTAGCGAAACTTGGTTTAACTAGCGCTGTTGGGATCTCGGATCTAGGGTTCGCTTCTCGTGGCTCAAACCAGGTTGAATCAGCGAGCGTTTATCTCACTGTTGTTAACGGTAAGTGAGGCTCAGTCGACAAAAAAAATCACCTTTCTGAGCAAGACCTTGTACGCTCGTGGTCATTCTATCAATGTTTGTAAACCAGAAGCTTTGATCATTTTGCCAAGATTTGCTAAGAATGACCATTAATATTAGGACTGCCGTCTATCTAGATGGATTGGCTCTTAGCAGACACTAATCTTGGGAGTCATTGTTGATAATTGCCTATCTTGGTCTGCTCATGTGGACATAATCTGCCAAATGGTAGGTAGAGAAAGATATGAGCACTCAGACGGTCTAATCGGCTACTGACCTCATCTGCCAGAGGCGAGCTTTCCTTCTCTCTGCCATACGTATACAACCCGATGTGGTATATGCGGCCTCTACATTTGTTCCTAGTATGTCTGTGCTTCTGCAAAACTGGCTCATAGCTGTGTGGCGCAAAGCTATTCGTTGCGGCTCTGGAGTGGGTCCCAAAAAAGACGTTGAATCACTAATGACTGACCTAAAATTTTCAGACATAAATCACCGCTGAATTCTATCGATTTTCATAAGTACAGGTATGTACAATGTTGGCCGCACCAGGCAGTAAATTTGGTCTCTGTGTGCATGTGTGCGCGCGCGAGTGAGTGAGTGTGTGCGTGCGTGTGTGCGTGCGTGTGTGCGTGTGCGTGCGTGCGTGTGTACGTGTGCGTGCGTGTGTGTATGTGTGCGCGCACGCGAAAAGAAAGGTGTAAGCAAACATAGCACATACTCACACACAAAAAGACAAGAAGCGGAATGAAACTTACAACAGCAGCAATTGGCCTGTTCATCAGTGGATCACTGTCAGTCTGTACAGAAATTGAAGTGGAGAGAGAGAAAAAAACCTACAACATTAGTACAGGACTAAGCCCATTGTGTTTTTGGACCTATTAAATTGAGACAGAAGGGCTGTAAGACATGGCAGCGTGTCCCAGGGTCGTACAAGGAAAAGCAGGATTCAAACTAACTTGAAAGGCAGGCTTGCACCACACTATAACCGCAACTGTTCGTATGGTGTGTCATGCGCGAAAACCACATGCACCACATCACACGTGTACTTCTCGTCTAAGCCACGTCACACATGCAGTTAACGCATATACCACATCGCATGCACCACTTGCATATTTCACATCACATGTACAGTTGGGATGGCAAAGAAGAGGGGAAAGGGGAAGTAAAAATAGAGAAAGTGTGTTTGTGTTTGCACGGTATGTACCATTGGGGACGCCCCTCCACTTGTTCCACAATGCAAGATATTCTTCCTCTAGTAGTCTACATGACAAATGTGCTATTCAAGTTATGGGCATAGTAAGTATAGTTGTAAACCCTTGTCAGCCCATACAGTAGATCTATCATGCATGTGCGGAGGGTGGTGATGCAAATTTGAAATTATAATCGGAATCACCCAGCTGCAGTACAAATTGATATGTCTATTCTGCCTTCCCTGATAGCCTTAGTGATTCCTTTGCTCTCGGGTGATGTCACATCCTTAGTAGAAAGTGATTGCCTGTGCCTCAGTAGTCATGAGCTACACTTGACTGAGGAGTACATGAAGGTGACTGCAGAGTAATGTTTCCCATTGTCATCGCATACCTGTACATGTGGTAAATCTCAGGCATAATCACTTTGCCGCTGAGAAGAATTGTCTATGGATCATTATGATTGCCGAAGTAATGACAATAAATTAACTTTTAGAGTGCATTTTAAATATGCTAATAGCAGTAATGTCCAGTTGAAAGTATGTAAGCCAAGTTGACTGATTAGAATAGGAGTTCCTTCCAGCGTGTGCCAGCTCAGTGCATCATATTCCTAACAATGTGCCTTGCACTCAGATAAAGTGAAGGATTGGGTTCTTCTTAAATAAGGGTTAAATTTTGTTGTCTCCTTTAACTCAGAGCTTCCATTGTGACAAATGGAGGCCACCACTTTCCGCAATAATGAAAGTCACATCTACTTGGATCACTCTTCTTTCACTGGCCACCAGAATGCTTTGTTTTTACTTGAAAGATGCTGCTGTATAATCACTACTGAAAGTTATTAGTATATTTACAGTATGTGGACACCAGTGACCAGCAAACAAAAATCCCATGCCATGAGTGTGATCAACCGACAAATGAATTCAACGTGTTCATGTGGTACATAGCCTAGTGCTTTGCAAGAAATTGTATGCTGTACTATTGTGCAATCTTCTCATTCAGGGGCACCTCATTTTGTTTGTACTCCTGTAGGGGGCGACCTGGTTGAAGTGCTATGAACATGTCTGCTACAGAGTCATCTCAGTTTGAGTCAGGCCCAGTTTTGGAAGAAGATGACATCCAACTTTACGACATTGCCACACAAGCCACTTTCAGTCACTTTGAACTAAAAAAATTTGGGGACATTCTACTCAAGGACATGAAGCAGTCAGCTACAACGTTTCTCCACAACTTAGATCCACACAAATTCAGCACCGTGTCAAGCAAGACCCATGAACTTCTCCAATATTGGTAAGAGATCTGACATGTACATTGATTGTTGCAAATTATACACATGGTGACATTGTTTGGTGCGAAGTTCAGTATACTGGCCAATTAATCATGTAGGCTTGTGTGTGAGAACTATGTGGAGTATGAAGTATTGTACTCAATGTATTCCTCACATTTCATGTGAAAATAGCAACATTAAAGGCTGGCTTTTTGTATGACCAGTTTCATTTCAGGCCAATTCAACAGATTAAACTGACCTGTTTTTTTATTCAAAGCAAATCCAACAACCTGTGTACAGGCTCAACTGAATTCCAATGAAAACCTTACAAATTTTGGCAAAGTTGACAATTGTTTCACCATGTCTGCAGTTGATTACATTCACATTTCTAATGGTGCCTACATCAGTGTAGTGTTCTAATCTCTCATCTGGTCTTGCCATCTAATTAGTCTGGCTATGCTATTAGTGTTATCTCCATTGTATCTCGGTTTCTGACAAGATATCTCTCGTTAGTGGATGTACATTGTTCTCGTTTATTATAAAGGACTGTGAGTTAGTTTGGTTGATCACTCCGTGGTATGACACTAGAAAAAGTAACTTTGAAAGTCTGCTAGTGTGTGTGTGTGTTCTTCTTGTAATGGAAAGTATCTGTTAAAACAATCAGTTTCAAAATTCAGAGGGCACATGAAGCATAATGTCAATGAATGGGTCTCCCATGTATAAAATACCAGATAGGAAACACATGGGTTGGTGTTGCCAGTTCACAGTGACATCAGTCATGGTGCACGAGTGATGTGCATACGAGGAGGGGGTAGGGAAGGGGGAGGACTCGGTCAACATGCCTGGCAACAACAGCTGTTTCTACTAGTTAGAGCAGCTACCATCATGTAGTGGTGCCATTGTCAGACATGTCTATGAATACTGTGAAGAGGTCTTCTGAAAGTTCCAGCCAAACCACCAAAGACAACATAAATTTTAAATCAACAACTGAAGATTGAAAATCTTGGTTTTCATGACTTTCACAAAGTCATGGTAGCATAGCAAAATTGGAGAAGTTGAGAGATGTGTTGAAGAGAAAACCACATAGCAAACTGGTGGAGTGTTTTGCTGCTTATGGCATGACACTGCATCAGATCACACTTCAGCGATTACTGCCTCCACCACAATCAAATGCAGTCTTTGCTAGAAATAGTCCATCACCTACCTTACTTACCAGATCTTGCTGCATTTGCCAAAGCTGACAGAGGTTTTCAGGAGCCACCACCACTTTGTGGCTGACAGTTATATTGTGATCAAAGTTGATGACTTCCTGAACGCTTCTACATTTCTCCCAAGCGCTAGAATATTCTTAGAGCAAATGCATTGGGTTAATGGAGACTCTGTTTAATTAATATAAAAGTCATTTATTTGTGTGCTTTGGTTGGTTGGGCTGGACACTATCTGCACACCCCTTGTATCTGTTCACTTGCCAAATTAAAGAGTGAAGAGTTTAAACATTACAAAGACGAGGAAATTTTTGCTCTTTGTTCACCATGATCGGACTTGAACCTGCAGCACCAACTCGTCTAGGAAACGAGAATCGCCTTTGCTATCCACTGTGCCATCATGCCATCCTCAAAAAAGGATGGGTTCTGACGTGGCTTCAAGCGCAGGTTATCCTGTCTACACGGATCAAAGTCTGGTCCTATGATGGTCATTGATTCTTGTTTGCTAGGCGATTTGGTGCTGCAGGTTCAAGTCCAGTCATGGTGAACGAAGAGCAAAAATTTCATCTTCTTTATTTCACTATGTTCGTCTCTCTGGTCACCTATATCTCTTTAAACATAATGTTTATTGTTTGCGTTGTACAGGATTAGAGCAGCACCAGGACCCAATTATCGACGTTATGGTGGACAGCTAAAACACGCTCTTGAACAACTGGAGAAGGGTAGCATCATTCGCAACTTTCTGGAGTACCTAAATAGTAATTAAGCAGAATGACCTCACACTGAATTGACCTCTGACAATATGCATACTAATATATTTCAGAGAGAAAATTAGGACAAAGACCCTCCAAATACGCTATTTTGATAAGGAACATGATGTTACTTCAGAAAATATGACCAGGCCTTGTGGTATTTCTAGCAGGCCATTTCAACTGTAGACATTACTGGGAAGTGGAACACTGCAAGTGTTGATCAATGATGAAAATTTGGATGGCCAAAGGAACTAATTCTCTCTCTCCCTCACTTTCTTCTCCCAGCCATCAGTGTACAAAGCATAATCCAAGTGTGTAGAGATTGGGAAAGCTGTGGAGATAAAATGGGAGGGTGATTTCTTTTTAATATGAGAGGAAGGAAACTGGAAAACAAAAAACCATTGGATATGGGCAAGGAAGAAACTGCAACTTTCCTGACATCTGTGGTCAGTGGCAGATTTGAATCCAGTACCCACAGAGGTCAGAGTCAGATGCTTAATCACATCTGCCAACCCAAGAACCCAATGCTATAGTCTGTTTCAAAATCAGAGACATCTATCACCTATAGCAACACATAGAAAATCAATGTAAACTAGATGTCTACCCATTGGAAATGAACTATTAACCGTGCCTAGTATTATACCAGTGCCAGTGGAAATGATGCTGTAAGGCCAAGTAAAAAAGTTGTTTCTCATATCCTCCTGTCTACGTTTTGCTCCCCACCCTTGAATATTTTTTTTATACCTTTGAACTAGAAAAATAATTATAATCGCTAGCTGGCTGCTTGTCTGCTCAGTTGATCAACACATCATGTACAGATACTGCCATATGGCAGGACTACAAAGGCACACAGAATGCAAGAGTATATTGCATTACACTTTACGAAGCTAAAGGGCACTGAAGCATGACATGGGCATCCGCTACACCACTTACGCTCGCTAAAGGTCTACCATTTACTCCTGTACCATGAAGATCTACATTTCCCGTTTGTGACGTGATTTGTTTCCATGACATTGACCAATCAGCAAGCACAGAACAGGCAAGATTATAATATTTAGCAATATCCGTTTTAATTAAGCAGGCGGCCTTGGCAATATTGCTGGAAGTACTGCTTGTCCTGCCCGCTTAGGAACAGAGTGATCATAATGGTGATAGAGTCAGTTTGGTGCCATCTGGAAGATATTTCTGGCCACGAACTCCCTCAATTGCACAGTACTCATGTACGTGGTTGCTGGAAGTCCTCTGATTCGCCAACCTATGTAGAGGCACCTGAAGATGAGGGCTCCTCAGATGAATGCATGTGCACTAGACGAAAAAAGAATCTAATGGCTGTGATCCTCACTATTGTCTTGCAAGAGCAAGGCAACTCCCCAAGCACCATGTGGTGCACACGATTGATGGTGAAGGCCAAAATTTGTGCCTTCAACCCTGGTGCTGGAATCATTGTACTGAAGAAAGAACTTGCATGCTTTCTGTCATGATCACTGCAGTTTGAGTGTTTTTTTTTTGTTGTTTTTGTTTCTACTTTGCTATGTGAAATGGAGGGGAAGCATGTATATATGAAAAATAGGGTTCACCCCTTTGGACAGGGTCAGTATGGCTGAACCACAGCCCTTGGGTCAATCCTTGGTCTGAGATTCAGCCATACTGCCCTGTCCCTCAAGGTGCATCCTATATGTACTATGTAGACAGATCACTCATCATGATACTGTCAATTATGCAATCTGTTGCTACTTGTATGTCATTGGTTCTTGTATAGTTGAGGTGGCTTGAGCAATGATCATGCATATCTATTAAACTACTAGTAGTACATGTAGATAGAAAAAGTAAATACCCTCATGCCCTGCTCCAATTTCATTTTTTTTCTGGACAAGAAACAATTTTTTTGCACTTGGCCAAACATGTGATGTCATGATGAGCATATGCCAATCCACTGTAACGATTATTTATTTAGATAGTTTTACAGGATTGTACAATAGTGATACAGTAATAAATGTACTCTCCTGAGTGTTGAAATGACGGAGAGAAAAAGGTAGATGGGAGACACAACAGTTTTGTATAGCACAAGTTGGCAATTTCTTCATCTTACAATAGAGTTGTACCAAATCATGATTCTGTCACTTTAGTTTTCAGGCGTTTGTGCTTTAAAACATTTACACTATCCGTAAAAATTTGACTGGTATCCGTCTGTTTGGTCTCTCAGCCGGGACCACGGAAACTCTCTAAATCTTGCATTGATAGGTGCATGGCCATTATTAGTACTTATACAGTTGCTTTCAAGACATGAAATAATGAAAAAAAAAACACCATGACTTGACATTAAGCAAACAATAGCTAAGAAACTTGCAGATCTACAGTCTGAAGGAATCTCCACCTTCTGTTTTTCTGTTAGGCACCGTAACATCCAACGCGGAAACTACGAGAAAATCTTCTTCTCCACTCACGCGCCTCACCTGCAATGATCACGAGTGGCTTTCAGCTAATCGAGAGGCTCTCCTGGATGCCAGCCTTCCCATTGTCGACATCATCACGTCATCCTCAGGCAAGGCATTTAACCTGCGTAGAGACGACTACATGAACGTCTGCAGTCAGCCTACTATCCGAGAACAAACCGGGGCATTCCTCGATGTTCTCACAAGATCGACGTTCACCAGCGCTATCGATCGCTTCAAAACGATCTTGACAGATGACTATCCGGAAGTGCTACGCAAGTGCACTCCCTTGCCTGACGTCGTCTCTTTAATGCGCTCCGACCTGGACCACGTTTATCGTGAGTACGTTGAAGAAAAGCCGTTCGCATGGCTTGACAATCAACTTGACAAACCCACAGACTATCTGCTGAACACCTGTTTGCTGGAGAAGTCAGAAGCTGAGAAATTCAGGACGGACCGTAATGCTTCAAGTGCCAGTGAGCAACATCGACGAGATTACTTGTACTCAAAACCGCATCCTAATAAACTCGTCAAACTTCAAACACTCTTCCAAGGCGCCTCTAATGAACCAGACGAATTTGTAAATAGTCCTCCTAGCAAGCACCGGCGAGTATTTGAATCAACAAGTGTTGCACACCTGTCATCCTCTGTCGTCCCCTGTGCCAACGAGTCTTCTTCTTCAGCTTTGACTAATGCAAAGCGTGTTGGTATCTACGCGGCTGCAGGTTGTGGCAAAACATGCTGTTGCATTAAAGTAACAACTTCACATGCTACGCTATGGCCATTCTTCCGTCTAGTCCTCTTCTGGAAGCTACGAGAAGCAGCTGTTCAGGAAGCCGCGGATTTACCACAGCTGCTCCGAGCCGTAAACCCCTTGTGCACACCGGATCGAGCTAAACAAGTGGCCGCAGCTCTTCTAGAAACTGGCGGACATGGAGTGCTTGCCGTCTTAGATGGTGTGGATGAGCTGGTTGCAGGAAAGAATGCTTACGTTCGAAATGTGTTGATCGGCAAGGCGTTGCCGCAGGCACGCCTCCTCGTCACTTCGCGACCGTGTGCATTGGCGAGGAAGTTCTTCGATAGTTACGACATCAACCTTGAGCTACTCGGCTTCACTGACCAACAGATCACCCAATTCATCAACACTCAACTTGGCCGACAGCTAGCACCTAAGCTAAGTCGGCTCCTGGACTTAAACGAACGACTGGCGTCTCTGATGTATGTCCCTTTGCTTGCACAGTTCATGTGTGCTGTTTTCCGCCGAGCGCCCAACAGCCCTCCGTCAACAAGAACAAGTCTCTACAGTAAGCTTCTTGCTCTGCTTATGCGTCGAGCCATTGACGACGAGCGCGTATGTATTGCTGATAGTAAGAAGTACGATAGCGCGATGTCTACGGTGGATGCCCTTGACTTCGAGGACGAGGCCAAAGAGCTTCTTCTTCAACTCTCCCGACTTGCACAACTTGCGTACGAAAAGGACAAGGTAATCTTCGATCGGCAACTGGTAAAGAAGGCGAAGTGCTCGGATGAAGCTCTCCATCTTGGGCTGGTCAGCAGCAAGAGTGGCCAGACTGAACAACAATACTCATTTCAACATCTAACCATTCAAGAGTTTCTTGTCGCTTTCGGTCTGACTGAGCGCATCCGGTCAGAAAATCGGCGGCGATCAACTTCGTCTGATGACGACGAGCAACATCAGCAACTGCAGCACGTGGGAGCGCGCGCTAGCTGCGGCGATGACGTCACAACTGCTGCGCATGCGCATGATAAACAGGTGTCATTGCGTGACGTCATTGTCCGGTTGTTGTCAAGGAAACACTCGGAGGTGGTGGTGCAGTTTGTCGCAGGACAGGTGTCACGTGACCTTCATCCTGTCTTCTTCTCTTGGCTCAACGACTGGCTGCACAAGGAGTGGCGCGCTTATCCATACCTTCTGCATAGGGAGAGTGAGGAGGAAGCGGAGAGTCGCGGTCGTCTTTTGACGTGTTTGGAGTGCGTGAAAGAAGCATGCGGTAAT